>JAKRZM010000748.1:35056-88700 GCA_036379175.1 Heliconius cydno galanthus
TCCAGATTACGAAAGTAAACATCTGTCCAAATTTCACGTTTCTACGCACAGCGGTTACGGCTGTGCGTGCGTCTTACCTCAGTCAGTGAGGACAAGTCCTTTTATATATATAGATTAAGAAGAATGGAGAAATATCTACATATTCCTCGTACCAAAAATAAAAAAGTGCATTCTTCTCCAAACACCTATACACTCGTACAACGGCTTACGTAGTGACGTGAACAAGCTTTTAGTTATCGTCTGTCCATTAGCGCGGGCCGCTTAGTTTATCCAATACGTATTCGTGTTTCAAAGTGGTTATTTATCATTGCACCCGCTATCTGTTTTGTACATTCAGTTAAACAATATTCAATTGTTTCATTTAATATTGAAAATAAATATTATATTATAAAAATAATAATTGATTAATCGGTTAATCGTAGCACAGGGATACTAGCGCGTGATTGTAAAGGGATAGGGATTGTGGGTTCGATTTCCTATCGTGGAAATGAAATATTTAATGTTTTAATTTCTTCGCTCTGATAGCATTCAACATGTAATGCCTCCGGAATTCTCGGGAAATCTCCGAAAAAAGGAGAATGGAGAGTCGTAACACTAGGTTCTCTTTACTTTCAATTATGCAATAAGTGAACAAACATATATCAACCTCCAAGTTCTGTTACCTATCTAAAAGATCCGTGAGCAAAAAAGAGACGGAAAGAAATACTGTAAAAAATTATATACTAAAAATTCAAAATATGATTTTTTTTGATGCCATAAGCAAAAAAAAAATTCTTTAATACTTCCCTGTTCCAGGAAGTTTCACGTGAACCTTACAAGAATAATAATAATATATCTCATATTAAAATTTGCATGTCATGATGACGAGCTATTACCAGAACATGCTACTTGATGTATAGAAAACTAAATTTACTCGATTCCGTTGAAAAGCTCATATTACGAAAGTCAAACATGTCTGTTGTTAATGTTTCTTAGCATAGTGTATACTTGTTTCTAGCAACCAATAAATCACTAGGATTTAGGAATTCTTCTCAATTTACATTTTAAAATGAATGATGGAGTGCTGATTCACTATGTCGTCTTCCTGTATACTGCCTTGAAAATAAGGAGTATTATTTATCTTCTTCTTCTTCTTCCTCCTGGTATTAATCCTGGCTATTGCCAGGGTCTGCCAAGGAGTATTATTTATGTAGTAACATTTTTAGCTTGCTTGCCTACCTTAGGCAGAGAGAACTTGGAAACCTAGAATTAAGATACTCCGTCCCCATCCCATTAAGACAAGAAGTTCAACACTTTCAGCCGAATTTTGGAAGCTGTGCGTGTTGAGTGTTGGAACTCAGTGTCTCGTTACCATGAAAATGTTAAATATTACATTTCCCCGAGTGGGTATCGAACCCACAACTTGACGGGTTTACAGACGTGACTTGTGCCTCTGCACCACGACTGGCCTCAAAAATATGTTCTCCATTTGTTTAAATTATCTATTGACGAAAAAAATTGAATGATTTTAATACAATTTGATTGTAATGTGGTTTAAATTTTAATAAATCCAAGGCTTCTACTAGGTCACCAATAAATAAATAATTAAAAAATAAATAATTAATGAAATATTTTATTTTTTTATTTTTAACGTCACCAAAAACATATTACGAGCGTAATAGAAAAAAATCACCGGTTATGATTATCAGAAAGATTTCCAAATCATTAACCTTTGATGTCGGTCGTATTCGATGAGTGATGCCCATGACAGGACAAAACGTTTTTACCGTATACAACCGTATATTTTCATATTTATTTAAGCAAACATAAAAAAGGCCGATTGATTTGTAATAGGCCAATATTCAGCTTTTAATGTAAATAGTTGTTTATTCAGCTTCACCCTGCATATACCAGGGTGGAGAGAGAGAGCCTAGTGTTAAAACCCTCTGTTCCCCATTTTCTGTAGAATTCTAGAGTCATTGTGTGTTGAGTGGTGGAACTCAATACGACGCTTTGCTTCAACACCAGAGCGAACAATTGAAGATATTAAAAGGATCGCACCCACAATTTGCCATGTATGTATATAAAATCTATCTATCATAACACCTCCTAAATGCAATTCTAACTCAGTATGCTAATGTTCTACACGAAGTACTCTAATATTTAAGTAACTGACTCTATAATACAAGCTAGATCCTTCAAGTAAATTAACCTCAAACGTCGCGATTTTATTAACTGTATTTTAATTGCAAATCTACCCGCGAGTATTTAAATGAACGCCACTTGTATGAGCTTTCCGAGTCATATTTGTGTCTATTAGATTTAAGTTGTAGTACTTTAGTAAGTGGAATCTCTTTAAATAAATTAAAATTAATTTTAACAAATTTTGTGCCATTATAAATTGATAGGTGTGATTGTTCTATCGGTGGTTACACATTCAATACATTTATATAAATAGTTATTTTTTTAGGGTTTCGTTCTTCACTAGGAACGAAACCCTTAAAGGATCAATTTATTGGCCATCTATCCGTCTGTCAAGACCATTTTTCTGGAGATCCGTAGAGGTATCAAGCTGAAATTAATATTAAACATTCAAGTCTACCTTCAAACCCCGTTTGCCACAAACATCAAGACTATCTATGTCATATATAATTAAATAATTTTAATTACAATATTTTAGTTATACCAAAAATACAGAAAAGCAATACCAATAGCTTACATACAAATACCATATACTTATACTAATATAATAAAGCGGAAGAGTTTGTTTGTTTGTTTGTTTGTTTGTTTGTTTGAACGCTAAGATCTCTGGATCTACTGGTCCGATTTTCATTGTTTTTGTTTTGTATGAAAGCTGCATTCTTCAGAAGTGCTATAGGCTATATAACATTACATTACACATATATACTAATATATTTTAAAGTACATTCTAATTTGACATGCAATTTATTCTGCCATGTTAATAACAACCGTCGTTGCTACGCGACCGCTACCGCGACGTTTTGATATTCATCCTTATGAAAATAAATATAATAGTCACTTTTAGCATTTTATCTAGATTGAAATTATAGTTTACTGTATAACATACTAATAAATAATTAAGGAGATGTCACTGATTCCAAATGACCTAGCCACCTAGCGGGCGGCATAGTATGACCGACGCGAACGGGCAGATGACGTTGACGGTTTTATAAATTTTCATACATTTTCGAACTACTGTTAATTTTTATGTAATTATTTGCTGTTTATAATTAATTTAGACTACATCTTGGTTCTCTTCTTATTTTATTTGATATTGCCCGCTAAAATTATCCTATTTAATAGAGAGAAATGTTTAGTTATTTCATAGAGTCGATATCTATGTACGCACGCACGGAAAACTTTAGATACTTTTTCTAATATTAAGAATACCTATCCTTTAGTTACTTTTAATCCTTTTGGTGGTTCATTTCAATAACTCAGATAATTTTTTCTAATATATAATTAAGCTTATATTTTCTTACTAATTCTATTGAAAATTGAAAATAATTTCATGAATATATTTAATAAATATTCTTATAGTTGAAGCAGGCGTAGCCGCGTCCGGGTCCGCTAGTACCATATAAATAACATTTAATTTCCTTTCGACGACGACCGCCGACTCCACGCGCTCGCGGTAATATAATTCACATTTTTAATCTCCATGAATATTTACAAAAGTTTCACAAACAACAGTAATAATAACTTGTTTTACAAACAGGAACACCAAAACGAAATGTAGTTCGTAAATATTTATAAAGGCGACATACATATATTTCACGGTCTATTCTAAAAACCCGTATGGAAGTTAGGATAGGCCATTTTTCTAAGCACGACTGCCGTGGAAGTGAAATTTAAAAAATATATTCACTTACAGGGACCCCTTGTGAATAGAATCACTCTATAGATCAGCTTCAAAGGTACGCCATCTAGACGACAAATGAGGGAGACAGGGGTAAGGGGACCATCGAGATTTTATTACGAGATTTCGGCTCTTTTTTTCAACGACAAACATACTATATACAGGGTGGAAGAGGCAGCGCTCCTTTTACTGAAACTGCATATAGGGTAAAATATTTCAAACCCAGAATTAAAAAAATTAATCAAGGTACCTCAACAGATTGGACGTAGGATTTTTTTTTCATTTCACGATTTTTATCCATACCTGTATTTCGTGTGACGCACACATAGGTGTGCGACGTTTCCGATTTGACAGGTAAGTGTGTGCGTGCCTATGTTATACTTTACAAATGGCGTTTTATTTTAAACGATAATTTTATTATTTATTATGTTTGAAAAAATAACTTTTTCATTTTTGGTAATTATTTTTTTTCTGAATTATATTAGGCTTTTATAGAGTAGATAAAACTGTGGTTTCATTTAAAGTGGTGCTGACAATTCCACCCTGTATACTGTTATTTAAATATTAATACAATAGCTTTAATTTTTTTAGCTTCACGCTGTATAGTGGGCAGAGATAGTCTAGTGTTAAGACACTCCGCTCCGCACTTTTGAAATATTTCCAGTTGATTTAGTACTGAAATTGAACGCAATGCTTTTATACGCAGATGAAAATTATATCTTCGTAAGATATTGTAAAACGTCTCTTAAATTTGTAGCAAGCTAAGAATACTTCCATGTACACCAATCAGGGTGGTTATGTTGCATTCCAAGCACGTCCAAGTGGATACACTTCCACTATTGACCTGGTAACCTTCGAATGCTCAGAGGATGTCAGGTATACACTCAATACGAAGAGAAGAAAAATCCTTTAATATTGTTTACCCCACAATCTTATAATATCTCAATGCTATATATGTGTAATAATACTAAATCTGGGAAGTAAATTAAACAGGAAATAATAAATTCTCGTTTAATTATTTGTTCACGATATGAATGGGTGTTTGTTTTAAAGGCGCATGGGCACAATGATTGTAAACGCGACTGGTTGTGGGTGCGATTCCCACTTGAGGAATTGAAATATTTATTTAAATTTATATTTATATTTAGTAAAGGCTAAAATGTAAACATAAATGCTTCACACACAATTCTACCTTTACCGCCAAATTACATGACCTTTCTATTTTTTCTTAAACTCACGATGTATCTCGCTTATTTTCTCTCTCTCTCTCTCTCGGTTAGGCAGGGGCAACTTCGTGTTATGCCAGTCTACCCCCACCTGTCACCCAATCTTCGAGACATTGCGTAATTACGGATCTCAACGCCGTGCTTTGTCTTGTCACAAGTGCGAAGAAATGAAAATATATAATTCATTCCCCAAAGTGAGCATCGAATCCACATCCATCCATCCAAAAAATCTTATGTGTCGCGTTAAAATTGAAATTTAATAAATATTTACTGAAATCCAAGGTTTGTAACACCGCCTTGTCCTGATCCAATCGTAAGCCAAATTAACCTTGTGTGCCAATAAATAGCTATCTCATAGATAAACGCGAATCCCGATATCCCGATAACCAAAACAGAGTGTGTTAACACTAGGCTCCCAGCTTCCCTCTGCCTACCCTGCTATGTGCGGGATACAGTGTTAAATCGAAAAAAATATATTATTTACACTTTATTTAATTGAAGTTTACTAAATATTTACTGAAATTCAAGGTTTGTAGCACTGCCTTGTTCTGAACCGATTGCAAACCAAATTAACCTCGTGTGCCAATAAATAGCTCTCCAATAGATAAACCTATATCTAATGGAAACATAAGTAAATTCTTGGCTTTTGCATTCATTATTAATAAATGCATTATCCAGTATTACGTCCGTATTATTATTTATTAACGATTTTGTAGTAATAAATAATGAATCTGTTTTATGTATTCTATATTAATTTATTAGTTTTGCTATTAAATATTATATACTATACTAGCGATCCACTCGCGGCTTCGCCTGCGTGAACTACGTTATTATTAATTTCTGTCTCCATGAGTACCTACGTCCTATAAATGACGACCATGCAAAATTTGAGATTCCTAGCACATGTAGTTTCTGAGATTTCGTGATGAGTGAGTGACCTTTCGATTTTATATATATAGATGAATACAGGATTATAAGTCTCTATCTTTAAGTAGTATGCTGAATGAAACGAATCTTTGTATAGTAAAATAATATAAGAGTTCATTCGGTTAAGCGCGCTTATCTCAGGAACTAATGGTTTAAATTGAAATATTTTTTGTATTGGATATAGCATTTTAATTGTTTCTATTTAATCTACTGTACCTGCGGTCATAGCTAGCTCGATGTCATGCGGGCTATTTGAATTGAATGTAGACTTCTGAAAGATTTTTAAGCAGTTTTAATCTTTTAAGGACTATATTTACGTATAAACATTACGTCTTTTAGAGTGATATTTAAAATTTCAATTGAAGAGATTTCCTAGAGTTGGAATCGAACTCATAACCTATCGCGTTAACAGTTACACTTATATTACTTTATAGCTTTAATCCATTTCCTATCTATATATATAAAAGGACTTGTCCTCACTGACTGAGGTAAGACGCACGCACAGCCAAAACCGCTGATGGTAGAAACGTGAAATTTGGACAGATTTTCGTAATCTGGACATCCACTAAGAAGGGATTTTGAAAACTTTTAACCCTAAAGGGGTGAAATAGGGGTTCAAAGTTTGTATGGAAAAAAAATTTAATCCGCACCGATTTTTATAAAATTTGAAATTTAGATTTTTAAAAGTATTTAATTGAACACGTATTTCATCGTTTTCTAGAATTCTTCCCCTAAGGGTGCAAATAAGGGGTTGAAAGTTTGTATGGAAAAAGTCTTAAATCACCACCGATTTTTATAAAATTTGATATTTAGACTCTTAAAAATATTTAATTGAATACATGTTTTATGGGTTATTAGAATCCTACCCTAAATACGCAAGCGAAGCTGCGCACGTCCGCTAGTTATATTATACAAATACTGCTTGTTGGCAAAACCGCGATATTAAATTTCTTAATCATACCACGTTTAGTTCTAAGTCGCTGTTTGTTATCAGCGGTAATCGAACTAGTGACCACTGCGGTAACCAGTAAGCCAGTTTACAGCTGAAGTAACATTTTAATTTAATGACATATAATTATACATAAAGTAAATAATGTAATTATATTTTGAGTGAACGTACGTGACAACGATGCCTGCGGCCATATTGGATGGGCTGCTACGAACACGTTATTATATTAATAGTGGAAATTGATTTTCACTTTAGGCCTAACTTTGTGATAAAATTATATTTGAACTTTTATAATATATCTATAAATAGATTGATTTTTTTTAATAGCTGTCTTGGCGTAGTGACATAGCGTATGTAAACGCGGCGGTTGTGAGTTTGATTCCCACTGGGGGAAACCAAGAAAAAGCGAGGCGTAGAGTTCCGCCACTCACCACGCCATATCTCAAAAATTTGGCAGAAAATAGGAAAAGGAAAAGTGTAGTGTAGTTATATATAATTTTTTTATGAAATACTAGCGACCCAAACGCGACTTCGGCTGCTTAAACTTACCGTTATATCCAAACTACACAAAATATTTATAAAAATTGTAGCCCATGTCTTATTCTGATGTATAGGCCATATTATTGCAAAAGTTTCACCTAAATCCATTCAGCAGTTTTGGCGTTAAAGTGTAACAGACATCCTCATAAAATTTCACATTTACAATATTGGTAGGATGAAAGAAAACGTCAAATAGTATTCAAACCACTATGACCATATCTAATCTTAAGTTAGTTTTGGGTTTGAGCCAAACCCGGATTAGAAATTGTCTACAGCCCTTTGTCCAACTTGTACCGTCTAAGCTTGAACTTTCGCTTTCTGATGTATAATTTACATTATTACTGTTGTATGGTAATCCTTCTAAATTTGATAAATTATATTGTATTACTTAAATAAATTTATTTGGGTTGTGGGTTTGATTCCCACTCGGGGGAATGGATAATCCATTATTTAAAAATATGGCACCAAGGTAAAAGTGTGGCGTTAAGTGCTGCCTCTCAACACGCAATGCTTTAACATTTGGCAGAAAGTGTGACTTAACATCAGGTTCCCTCTGGTTACCCTGCTTTATGCGAGATACAGGGTAAAGCTGATTTAATTTATTTTTTATAAGCTGGATTAATTAGCAATATTTAGTTTAGCAATTATTTTGATACTTCTGTCTACTTTTTGGGTTTAAGCTGGTACTAAAAGAATCTATATAACTTAGGCGCGTGTCTAGCTAACATATTTTTTGTTATATATAAAAATATTATTACATTTGAATATTATGTATGATAAAGCCTTAAAATAATATAAAAAAATAAATTACTTCTTTTTCTTTATAATCACAATCCGAATATATATACATATTTATGTACTCGTATATTGTAAAAGGAAAATTTTACAGCAAACAATGTAGTTGGGAACAAAAAAGAAGTTTTAGACACGTGAGTGAAAGACTGAATAAATATTCGTTGTTTTCAAAAGGGATGTTTTGCCTATCTTTTTATATGCAAATTTATTTTTAACATTTACAAATAAATCGCATTTATTGTTTTTATTGAGAGCTTTTTAGAATTGTTGTTTTAAAAGTGATCAGTGATATTGTTTGAACCATTTAAATATATTTTAAATGGTTGTTTATTGACAAAAATGTATAATATATCCTAAAATGGGAATAGATAATTGGTTTATGAATTGTGAATACATTTTTATCCTGAAATATTATTAAAAAAATGTCTCTGTCCTTATATATCAAATTCCTACTGCTACTTTAAAAAAAGTAAACAGTATTGCACGAAAATCGCCGTATAATAATTAAACTCTGTAATAAATGTTTAACTGAAATAAGCACGATTTAACTTTAAATAAATGAAGCGATAGTCAAATGTGCAACAAGTAAAATCTACATGAGCTCTAGCCGCTGTACTGGCGGTAATTATTTTATTAATATAACATTCATTATTAAAAAAATATCTTTTTTACTTAAGTTTTTTTTTTAAATATAATATAATATAAATTGGTGAAATATTTAAATTAATATTTGAGAAAAAAAAATTAAAAAAATTTTTTTACAGTAACAAAAATTACAAAAATACATACCTTAAAAATCCTTATTAACAATTAAATAAATAAGAAAAAAAAACTAAACGGCATAGAACAACACAGAATGAGAACGGTCACAGCACACGCGCGTCCGTATCGCGCGGAGGCGGCGGTAGCACTGCCCGCCCGCCCTGCCTCCCTTACCTGTTACAGGTAAAGTAGCTCATATTGACGGACAAATTGATTCTTTCATTAGCTTTGCGTTTGACAATTGTTATTTTTTTTTTAAATATTTTTATTGTATAGGATAATGGGTTTTTGCTAGGATTTAGAGCTTTAAGCTCTGGTTGGGCGGAATTGCCGTAATTAGTGTTAATTTTTAGGTAAATAGTTTTAAAACCTAATTTATTAAAGGATATTAAACTAAATTATGTAAATTTAGGTATTTTTTTCTTATTCTGATATCCTTTTACAAAAAATAGAAGCGTTTATATAGAATTTATCATTTATATACATATTTTATACAGAATAAATAAAAAACTCTTTTTCAACTTACAATCAAAATTCATCGTAGGAGTAAGTAGAGAGTACTATGTGCCCCTAATTTCGACATTGGGCGAAAAATTAGAGAACATAATATCATATTAAACATAATATAATAAAATCTTTTAAGAGTTCAATATAAACAAACAGCAAATAAAAAAACAATTTTCCTAAGGGTAAAGAATTCACTTTTGCCAACGGCATTTTTAAAAAGGCTCACATACTCAAAACGAAGCCGAAAAAATAGGAACGGAAAAACAGACGCGCTCGAGGCCCACGTTTATGAATTTTGTGAACAAAAATGAATGTAGTGTCACCCGAATATTTTGAACTTTTGTTGTTCACAGTGTGGTTGTTAAAGCTTTCTTAGCTTCATTAACTAAGATGATTTTAATAATTTTAATAATACTCTTATTTTTGCTTAATTTCATTATTTTAGGAATTTTAGAGAGCTTGATCAGCTTCTCGCTGTACCCCGCTTATAAAAGGGTAGGCAGAGGGAACCTAGAGTCAAGACAGTCCGTTCGCCATTTCAAGAATCCGCCGAATTTTTCAAGGTATTCATTCCCCGAAGTTAAGATCGTACCCACAATCGTATCGTATTAGAAACACAAACTTGTACTCCTGCGCCATGTTGGCCTCCAAGAAATCTGATGAAAAAAACGAAATAAAAGTTTAAATTATTTATGTAATTGGTACTTTAATCAAAAATTTTTGTTCATATTAGACGAATATTTATTAAAATTATAATAATTATTATTACTTAATTAATTTATGCTTGTATATGAAAATATGTAATTTTTATTTCCTTAAAACATTATAGTAATAGCTGCTATAATCAATGTAAACTAGAGTGTGTTAAATAAATTTTAAAAAATCTACGCCAGCATTTAAAATTTAGTTTGTGTTATATATATTCACACGAGTTATTTGACATGTACATGTTTGTAACATGAATAAGTAACATGTTATTTCGTACGTTATATACGCGTTGAATACTAAAATATTCTTTTACACTCATGTATCTCTAAGGGTAGCTAAAAGTTTATAAATATAGGCGGAAATGAAATGAGCATTTTGTTCACTTCATGGAGCAGGGTAGGCAGAGGGAACCTATACTTTGGTCTCCACTTTCCACTGAATCCTATAGGCATTGCGTGTTGACTGGCGGTTATCAACGCCGCGTTTTGACTTGACACCAGAGTGAAAAAATGAGAATAAATACATTTCCTCGCGTTAACAGTCACACGCCTGTACCACTCTGCCACGATTTCTAATAAAATAAATAAGCTTTTTTGAACTTTTCAAATAAAAAAAAGGTAAGACTTTATATAAAATTGTACAATCATCTCATCGGCATAATAGATATAGCTAAATTACTTTTGTAGAAGTATTACTAAGTGAAGAGGAAAAGCGGGCCTCTCAAATTGCAGATAATATTTCTCCTGGTGGCATCTGGTCATAGCAAATGAAACATTTTGAATATACTCTGACTTGGAAAGCTAAGCTTGGGTTCCTTTCTTTTTAAAATTGCATGAGAAGCTTAGGTTAAGTTAGAGTTCGATAACTTAGGTTTGTGGCCGTAGTAACGCAGTGGCACAAGCGTGTGACTGTGTGTACGGGTTCGATTCTCACTCGGGAAAATGGATTATTATTTAATAATATTAAATAATGAAGCTTAGGTTATATTTACATGGCTGATGGTAAAGAGAAGAAGAAGAAGACATATATGATGATATTAATTTGAAAGTAATACGATAGTTTCCTTTGAATATATTTTTGTCTGCTCACTAGCAGAACGAAGAATTAAAAAAAAACACAAATAAATAATTTATTTACCTCAGTCGGAATCGAACCCACAATCGCCACATTTGTAATCGAACGGCCTCAGTAAATATTTATTTTATTACATATATTTTTATAATTTGCGAAAACAGATAAACTGTATTGAAATATATTAAATAAATAAAGATATATTGAAAAGCGTTGCCGAGATATCGGGTTGCCTTTCATTTTTTATTCATTGTTTGGAGCAAATATACCTCCTTCAAAATTAATTAAATTTTAAATTGCTCTCTCCAGAATTACTATGAAATTCAAATATACTTTCATTATTTCTATAGATATAGCGAAAGTATATGATAATAAACTGTATTAGGCAATGTTTAGCTAATTTAATATTACATTTATATTTTATCGACGTTCACGCTTTTCTCACATTATTTTGGCGTAGGCAGAGAGAACCTCTGAGAAGCCGAGATATTTATTAAGGATTTTTGTTGTTTCACGCTGTATCCCGCACATAGCGGGTACGCAGGGGAAACCTGGGAACCGAGTCATAGAACTCTCCTCCTAATTGAGGATTATATACATTACATGTACTCGATTATGTAAATTACGTGTTGAGTGGCGGAACTTGGAATTGGGAATAGAACAACCTTTAGCGTTTACACTCCTACCTTGTACATTCCCTCTCCCTACCCTGCTATATGCAGTATACAACGAAAAACTGAAAAAAATCTAATAAATGCTATTGAAAACTTATTTTTTGAATTCTTAATGGGTATTTTCATAATAAATACACTTGCACGATAAAATATTACATAATATTGGAATTGAATTATATTAATATATACTTATTGAATTATATTAATATATACATATTTTATAGAAAATCAACAAACAAAAAACCCATTAAAACAAAACCAATCCAATATAAACATGATAAATGGGTCCAAAAATGTAAAAAAAGATCAAATTGCCGGCAACTGTCACGCGAGCTTAAAATAATTCACAGAATTTCGGATAAAATTGGTGGTAGGTATTTAATATTCAACTGGTAGAGTTTAAGCTACTATATATAAAATTGTATGAATTTGTCCACCATTAGCTGGTTTTTTATGAACAGAAAAAGGTAATTCAATGGATTCGTTGTCAGTGGGTTCGAATTCTCAATGGGTACCAAAATACAATCAATGTTCTCTATTTCCAACAGGAAATGTTCAAAATTGATAGTACTCATCAGAGTATAATGGAAACAGACTGATTGTACTTAACAGAGAATTCTGTTGAGTACAATCAATTTTGAAGTCTGACAGTAAAATTATTTGCAAAAAAAATATGTATTTATATATGATCCACACAAAGTAGTTCACAGGTTCGATTTCCACTCGAGGAAATGGAATTTGATATCTTCATTTCTTCAATCTGGTGCCAAGATAAGCGCGGCGTTGAGTTTCGCCACTCAACACGTAATGCTTCCAGAAATCGGCAAAAAGTGGGAAGCAGAGAGAGTAAAACAAACAGGCTTAGTAATTTGATATTGTAGAAAGGATATTTTAGCATTAGCTTGACACCGACTTCAAAATTATAAAATCTTTGTGAAATTATTTTTCACTTTTTAGTTAGTTGTTAGAAGTCGGGTTTTCTTTTTGTTAATTAATTAAGTAAATACTTGTTTATCTATATTTAAATGCACTTGCTTACTACACGGTAAAAATATCAAAATTTATATTTTTATTTAATTTAATTATTATAACTTCATTGGTAAGATACACATAAACTAAGCTAAAAATAGGATTTCCTTCCTAGAATTATCCAATTGAAACTAAAATTTAATTAGAAATTATCATCAACACTCAATTCTTCGTTTTATCAAACAGACCCAAGCGGTTACCCCGGGGAGCTACAATGAAGGTTTACTTGCGCTGTATTTTCTTAGTAAATGGGTAACCTGAATAAATTGGCTATTAAAAGATTTTACTTTCATAATATTATTAATTCCAGATATGTTTTAATTTTACAATACATTTCCATTTCCCCCATAGTTTAGGCAAAGTTCTGTAAGTTCTTCATCAGGTAATCGAGACCTTCAATTTTTGTACATGAAGGGTCCCACGTCGCTGAATCCATATTGCAAATACAGTATGTCGATATCTATAATAGTTTGACTGAGCTCTTACAGTTACTCATCAGTGTCACCAGGTACTCCAGATCTTCGATGTTTCTACATTTGATTGCTTTCTATTTATGTGGGCATTAAATCCTACATCTATACTAAATTTCGGTTCTCTAGGTCTATGGGATGTAGTAGTTCTATATGGTGCATCCCACACTTAGCAGGCCAGAGAGAGCATGGGAACCTAGTGTCAAGACACTACGTTTAAAAATGCTTTAAGAAAATATGATTTTAATATCGTTTATAATTTAAAATATAAAAACAATTTCAATTTTCGTTAATATAATAAACATTATTAAGTTTATGTTGAATATTTAATGAAATTCTAAATAATCTCGTTCTTAGACCCTTCTTAGTACTCCTAGAATATTTAAAGCTTTCTATTCATATTATGTTTTACTATCCATCTAAATATGTTTATTATTCAAATCCTAAATTTGAGGCGTGATAGGTTGTGGGTTCGATTCTGTTATGGGTTATGGGGGTGGGGTGGTTCGTGGGTTATGTTATAAAACCGTCTGGTTATGGTTTGGTCCACCTGAGTGTCGTCCGTTTCGTGACCGCCATTCGAGAATCATTCTACCCAGATATCATAACCCAGCTACCATCAGTTCTCTTTTCTATGTGTTCTATAGAGAGAGAGAGAGTTGATTAGAAACCATTGCCTTATCATCTTGAAAGATATATATCATAACAAAGGAATATAATAACTAACATAGCTTCCACGACACTACAGAGACAATAAATATGATAGTCTTGTCGACATTGCAGCTTCCCTATATTGAATGTCCGAGCTACTTCCATGTAGTATTGTCATAGAGCCAATACCATGTTTCAGTACATATTTCAACGTATTGTATCGAAACGATGTTCGGATGTTGGCGTTGCCTCATGACTGCAACGGCAGGTCGTAATTATATATAATTTGGGCTATATGTTTTAAATAAAAGAGTATATATGCTTTGTTTTTAAGTTTTTTAGGAAGAGGGAATATCAGTTTTTTATAGAAGAAAATTATGCTCTGCAAAATTGTTTTAGTTATAGTTATATAAAACGTATATATTCTAAAGGTACAAAAAAAATCAAATACTACCCACACCATCTGGATATGTGGCACTCCAGTACTGTGCGCTTTCGTAGAAGCTTTCGTCCACGCGCTACGCAGCTGTTGAATGGCCTGCCTAGGGCAGTGTTTCCAGGTCAATATGACTTGAATACCTACAAAAACCGCGTCTATCTCCACCTTATAGGCCAGCAACGCACCTGTAGTTCCTCTGATGTTACGGATGGTCGTGGTTGGGTTGGGTGGACCTTGCATTTTCATTTAAAAATACTCTTATATCTTCGATGAACTTTGTTTTGTTTGAACAGAATTTTGTTTTCAACAAAAAATTAGGATTTTTTTTTTCATTTTATTAAGTTAAAAGACTTAAGTAATTGCTATAACCTATTAAGATAATGAATGCAGCTTTAACATGAAAATATTTCAAATCTTTTTTCCTTATATCTTCCCTTTAATAAATGTTTCCCAACTTTTCAATTTTTGAAAACGAAAATCTTGATGGTAATAAACAATTAAAAGTTATACTAAGTTAACGCAATTATCGTCTCTTACTTTCAATAGAACTTTTTTAATCAACTATATTAAAATAAATGCATAAAAATCTCGGTAACAATTTTTCCGTAAAAGTTATTCCAGTATATTAAATAGTGCCATGCTATAGAGGTTGCTCATTTTTTATGAGATGTAATAAAAGTTAAAAGAAGCGGAACGACTTGAAACTTTGACAACTTTAAGCTTCGAATCGAAGTTCATAAGTTTCAACTTTAAAACCATCCACGCTGTAATCAATATCAATAAGTAAAATGTCAATAAGATAAGGCTTACGTGGCCCGGTGGTGTAAGATTGTCGATTCCCACTCGGGGTAATAACATATTTAATATTTTTATTGCTTTGGTGAGATATCTCGCAGCGTTGAGTTCAGCCACTCAAAGTATTTGGCGGTAAGTAGGGAACGACAAGTGTCTTAATGGGAACAAAGTTGCGTGGAGAGCGTAGTCATGTGTGGGATGGTATTACAAAGATTCAAGTTATATAAGTTTTAATAAGCATTTTTATAAAGAAACTTATTCGAAAAGATAAGATTACTTTTCTTTATGTTTATTCTCGTATCGTAAAACAAATAAATAAACTACAATTCTAAGTTGCAAATCTTAATACAGCTCTTAGAAAATCGTGACAGGGAAGAATACTAGATTTTTATAATCAGTAAAATTAATTTTAATTAAATCTATAAAAAAAATTCGCGAACTTTCAAGCTTCCGAAGCAATATTATATTTAAAAACTAAAACTACTACATGGGTATAAATGTTTCTATTTCAGAAATCCGACGTTAAATCCTATGAGAGAAGCATTGGCGAATGCAGTTCAATTATTTAGTTATTTATAGCAACTAGCATTCGTTGTATGTTCAAAGCGAATATTGAGTGACCATATTGCAATGGATTTTCATTTTAAAAGTAAAATGAATAAACTCAACTCGAAATGCCTCCAGAATTCTGCAGAAAGTGGGGAACGGAGTGCCTTAACACTAGGTTCCCTCTGCCTACTTTGCTGTGTGCGGGATACAGCGTGAAGCTGATTTGATGTCTTGATTTTATTTAAAATGAACATTTAATTTGTTACAGTTTATTAAATTTTGGTGTACGTCTTGTACATTTTATTTATGCAAATAAAATGAAAAGCTTAAAAAAAATCATTACCTTATCTTAGCAACGTGTTTCTAGCTCTGCCACTTATGTCTATGAAAAACTGCACTCAAATCAGTTCATTCATTCGGGAGCTACGGTGTTACAGACAGATAGCACCTTTTTTAAGTCAAAGGCTAAAAACAATTTAAATCTAATCTTTCCCCCGAGAAATAATCGAATCCATAACCATCACAGATCTAAAACTAATTTCGTAACTTTAATAATATATTTAATATTTATCTATCCTAATTTGTATCCGTATGAATTGCTAACTGGCTATTACTGCTGGATAGTTTTGACACAACTAAAACTCAAAGTATATTTACAACTATACCAAACAGAGAGAGTCAGAGTTACGGGTGTTTATATTACCTGTACAGATATTATCTATATAGATATTATCTATACAGATATTATCTATACAATTTGCTCTTCGTAAATATTTGTGGTGCCTTTATACATAAAGAAAGGATGACTACATACAATGGTTATAGGTTCGATATTCGGTTTTGAAAATGCTTATATATATATTTCTTTTTTTATTTCTGCGATAAAATAACAAAATGGTGTTCCAATGCACATACTACGTATTTTCCTTTAAACAGGCAGAGACTAAAGAACAGAGTATCTTAGTAATAGGATCGCTTCATCAATTCTGTAGTAGAAAGATGAATAATTTAAAAAAACAGAAAGAAATGTATTCCATTTTAATTTTTTTTATAGTCGACGGCTTTTAAATACAGTAGTTTAGACTTTACCTCTATGCAAATAAACTACTATATTTAAAAATTGTCGACTACATATGTCACTGCCTTTTTAAGCTGTAGGTATATGATGAGATGAATTTTATCAATATTTTCCACAGAGAGCTTACAGAGAGCTTTAGATTTAAAGTTTATAACGGAAAATGATTAAAGCTTAACCATTCTGTTATATACAATTTAAACTTTTAAATTAAAATTTAATTTCGTTACAGATAAAGTCAGCTTCACGCTCTATCCCGCTCACAGCAGAGCAGACAGAGGGAACCTAGTATTTCGAGGCTTTGCCTGTTGAGTGTTAGAACTTAACGTCGAGCTTTTTGCCTTGGTGCCAGAGTGAAGAAATGAAAATATTATTAAATAATATTTTATTCCCTCCACTGAGGACCGAACCCGCAACTGTCGTCTGTAATTCACACCCTAACAGTTCGTCGTTTCATATAGAATTACGTTTCTATTCAGCAACATAGAGCACACATGCAGTACATTCACGCTTCCCTTATCCAGTGACATGAATATATTACAAGTAACGAGAATAGTTCGTTTGAAGATCTATTTGTGCTAGAAATATAGGGAAAAATACGTCAACGTGACCTTCAATGAAAATAGTAGCAAATATGGAGATTGCTTCTACGTATTTTTATATTAGGAATGGGGGATGTTATTAATGTTTTTTAATAAAATGTTATTTGTATAATATTTGCTATTAGAATTCACTTAATGAATATTTATTAGATGAAAACTGAAAGATATAAGTTGACGAAGATGATAAAGAAAAGAAAAAAACAAGGAATTAATGCTTTTAATAGTATAAGTGAAAAAAAATAGAATAAGTTCGTATAATATACAATGCATATATCTGCACTTATGTTTCTTTTCGGTAAATTAATCTAAAACAATGCTTATCTATTTAATTATTTACACGTAAATTCACGATGTATCCTGCACATAACAGAGTAGGCAGAGGGAAGCTAGGAACCTAGTGTTAAGACACTCCTTCCCAGTAAGACACTGCTCCCCCCTATTTTCCTCTGAATATTTCTTTTCTTCTGATTATATACAAAATTATAAATTTTCGTGATAAATTAACATAATATGTTATAATATACAAATTTAAATTAAATATACATATAAGTATTTCAGAAATTGTAAAATCATATCTAAATTAGGGGGGAATAGGAATTTTGTTATCTTACTACAAGTACATTGTTTTGAAATACAAATTCACAGGTCTAATTCTGAATTTAAACGAATAGAGCTGCTTAGGAGTATAATAAAATCTAATTTGAGTCGAAACGGTCTATAGCGAACCGCGTTCTGTGTGGGGACTGTTGAAAATTTAATACTCTTCCTATTACAGCGAAATATTGTTAAAGATATATAAAATATAGCAAATAAATATTTTTTTTGTCAGCTTCACGCTGTAACCCGCATATAGCACGGTAGGCAGAGGCATTCTGGGGAATGAATTAATTACATTTGCTCGTTCTGGCAAGAAGGCGAGGTTAATTCAACTTAAACTCAACGGAAAATCGGACGACAACCAACGTATAGCTATTTTTAAGTTCGACTATAAAACGAAATATTTATGTTTATAGTTGTTTACTATTACAAGTATGGAAGTTAGAAGTGTCCTAAAATTTGTTTACTTGACCCCATTATATAGAAATCTTTATCTATATTTAACATATTCATAATCTGGAAGGCACTATTCCTTTGTATACCCTTAATAAAACTTTCGCAACTCTAAACAACAAGAATTCAAATGAGAATTTATGTACCGGATTCGTAAGAATCAGTTGTTAATGTATTTCAAGCGACGAAAAACTTGTCCCATTCTCGTTTAACGTCAAGCTAATTATTTTGTCCCAATAATTAAAATAATTTTGTTAAAATTATTAAATGATTGTCACTGATCTTATTTCGGCGGAATGTGGAAGCTGGAAATGGTAACGGAGTGTCTTAACACTAGGTGACCAGATGTTCTCTCTGCCTACACTGCTATGTGCGGGCGTGAAAATAAAAGAAGGCCGAGAATAGGAATTTTTTGGCCATATTCTACAACGAGAAGAATAAAAATATTTTTTCTGAATTTCCTGAAAGAAATCATTAATATTGCATAATTCTATAAACTAACATTACAAATATTATTTATGTTAAATACAAGATATATAAAAAAAAAACTATCGAACCTACAACCAACGATGTTTACAGCCAGACGCTATATCACTGCGCTAGGATGTGAACATGCGTAGGTAAAACCATTTTCAAGTAAATATTATCTATATTCTCCAAAATATCTTAACTATGAAGAATAAAGCCTTAAGTTATAATAATGTGGGTATTTGCAAATTACGCAATCACGTTATAATTACTGCCAATACCACATTTAACGGTACGGTGTTTGTCTAAGTGCTTGTATACGCAGATTAATTGAAACCTAATTACGATAATGTATATATAATCCCTAAGACATGATATCGAGTGTGTTGTAATAAGCTGTTTGTCTTATATTAATTACAATTTAAGACCCGTTTTAGAAACCGCTCTCAAATCTGAGATCGATCTTGAGATGCCGTTTTCATTCATAAATTGCTTATCTGTGAATGGAAACGGTATTTCAAGATCGGTCTTAGACTTGAGCGATTTTATAGTCTAAATGACTGATGTAACTATTGAGTACAAGTAAATAGCTTGTGAATATAAGCGCAACGGTTCTGAGTTCGATTCCCACTCGGAGGAATGAAATATTCAATATTTTACTAGGTAAAAAGGTAAAATTTTAATTACTCAACACAAAATTCGGCGGGAGGTGGCGGCCGGAAGTGTTTTAATGGAAACGGGGTATCCTAACACTAGATTCCCTCAGCTTACTCTAAAAAAATATATAGAGACATAAGATTGTTTAAAAACAATTTATTTTTATGATTCGGTAAATAAATATCAACATTTTAACTAAAATGTTTATTTTTGCATAATCGTTAAAGATTTTTTAGATTTTTCTAAAGATGCATATAATTTTTAGAAAAGCGAATATTATTCGATATTATTAGCATACTAACATATTAAATACAAATTCAAATGTTTTTGACATGAATGAATTTTAGTATAAGTTATAGTAAAACGTCTTCAGAATATCTGCTAAGTAAATCACGCACGCTCTTATCTAAATAGATAATGTGACAAGACGTTAATATTGCGAGCGTGTTTCTTCTCAAATTTCACGGATTGCTGCCTCCTTTACCTATACATGTTGGTATTACTAAATACATCTCGACAGGCGATTTAAATTTAATTAATTAATAGTTCGACGGGTTTTGCCTATAAGAAAGGACATAAGAAGCTTAAATTTTGTATAAAGTGCTTACTAATCTTCAACAATAGTCTACGATAACAATAATATTATTCCAGAAACTCAGATATTAATAATTGTTGTTTTTTTAGCCGACTTTCTAAAAGGAGGTTGTCAATTCGATTGTATTTTTTTATTTGTTTGTTACGTCAGAACTTTTGACAGGACCGATTTTGATGATTATTTAAAAGGTTATGCTTCCCGCGTGGTCCCATTTGAATTTGGTCCATTTTTGACGATGGGAACCATGAGAATATCACATAAGTCTTAATTTTGCAATTGGACGAATAATTCAATATCCCGCCAACCGATTTCATTATCATGGTTCATGAGATACATCCTGATGACAGACGGACGGACGGACTAATACCGGAGTCTTAGTAATAGGGTCCCGTTTTAACCTTTGGAAACGGAGCCCTAGAAAAGACATATACAGATAAATATGAATACTTTCTTGTTATTTAATTCGAAGCCAATGTCGTCGTTTTTTGTCTGCCGGCTCTCTGACTTTACTTGTAAAAAGTTAAAATAGAATATTAAGTTTTTACATTCAATAATATATTTGTTTCAATATTATATATATATATATATATATCTTTATTTGTTATACAATATACATACAATTGTAATGATGATATATATACTGCTATTGACTACAGTATGCAAAATGTTTCACGTGGACGACTGGAACTAAAATACACGCCGTGAATACCAAGTAGATACTTACATAACGGGCCAGAATTTTTACAGATCCAGTAGAATAGACACAAATTTTCACTGTTTCAAATAAAACTTTATTAAAATAAATCGAAATTTAGCAAATTGTTGTCATGTTAAGGCTGAAATTTTATAATGTTATTCATTTCAAAGTCTTTATCTCATATTTATTAGTTTTTTACTGTTTTAACTTTAATTATTATTTTCACCTGCGGACTTGCCCTACTTTTCATCGAATTTTCTAAAGCTTACGTATTTAGCGGCGAAACTAAACGCTGCTCTTTATCGTGTTATCAAAGCGAGGAAATGAAAAATATTCATTCCCTCAAGGCGGGATCGAACCCACAACCATTCGTTACGGTGATACTTTGTTTCCCTGCGCCATGACTGGCCTCTATTTGTTGTATTTAATTAAAATGTCAAAAACGACCGAAATATTTAATAAGAATTGCGGTATTCACGGTCTACCAATACGGAATACGTCGAAATTATCCACACAGAATACCGTATTGTATTGTATTGTTCAGAAACCAAGCAATGATGAGGGTATGATCTGTCTCAAATGGAGACAGTCGTGCGGAATAAAATAAATTGTAAGTCGAGTATTATTTTGGTAATAATATTTACTTTTCTCGGACGTGGAAAAGTTTGATAATAGTATTTCTTATCATATTTTTTAGTTTTCGAGCATTGGTTTCACTATTCGATGCAATAAACTTTCTGTCGTTTGAGTTTCCTCACTCTTTTATGGATACATCCTCCAAGAGGGGACTCGAGTAGGCTATGTAAGGATGATAGATGTAGACCATCTATAATATCCATAACCCTACTGGTGTCTCTCTTCGACCGCCACTGACAAGTGCTACTGGTGCATCTTCTGTCAACCACGGTGAAGTCAGCATGTGCATGGTTTTTCCGCCTCATCTATCATCAATTCTTGATTCTTGGTTTTCTTTAGATGCAACACAAAATGGGAGATGAAAAGGATAAAGTGGCCAATGTTTTTTCCAGCTTCAGCCTTATAAGCAAAACAGTATTAATAAAATGTATTCAGCTAAACCAATCAAAATTAATAAATATATTTAAATTAAATTATATCTAGCTCTATATGCCCAACAAATAAAATCCCAAAAGAGCGGAATAAATCATTGGACTTAATAAATCACGTACATTTTACCTTTTGCCTTAACTCCTCAAAGGTTGAAATAAATCAAATATTACTAATTGCGTTTGAAATTAACGTTGTATAAAATTGTTCGTAAAAATTATAACTATTACTTTAATAAAATATATTTTTTGCTTTTCTTTATGAAAAAACTTGTTATATTTTGTTGGAACATTAGAACATTTAGCGTATAACACCTTCATTATTTTTGTTTTACAATCAGAACACGCTTTTATTAAAAAAAGACATGAGGTTTAGTTTTTTTTATTAACAAGTAAAACGGCTTGTTTTTAGAAAGTTATATTTTTTTACTTTTTATTACTTTTACATTTTACTTTTTAGTATTGACTAAAATCTAGTTCGTAGCGTTTAGTAGTGTTTTTTTTGTATAAGTTGTTCCCGCGAGTACCTAAAACTCACTTTGTACAAAAATGATTCAACCTCCCCGAGGATTATCAATAAAATTTATAGAGTTAGGGCGTTTAGTTCCGTTATTCAACACAGTGTCTTAACATAAAGTTCCCTCTATACGTGAAACGAAAATGAAGCTGAATTAAAAAACTTAAATTAAGTTAGTGAAACACTAATTTTAATATCTATCTATTTTTTCTTTCTATTATATATATATACTAGCGACCCTCTTGCGGCTTCGCCCGCTTTTACTACTGGATTATTCTTATAATGTATGTTTGCAAAGCACTTAAGATAATGTGAAAATTAANTAATTTAAAACATTTTTTTAACTAAAATTTGTCCTTGCCAGTATATGAAAACTGAAAAAGAAACAAAATTTTCATCCACCGTCATCCCACTGTAGTAGGTTTAACGACTTTTATCGTTACTGCCAATATATAAGAAAAGTTTTATTAATTTCTCAAAAGCTTCCACATCAGCACGAACTTTTTTAAAGAGATTTTTACTAAACTCTGCTACGACGTCCAAACTAATTTCTATTTCAATAAAGAGTTCGCTTTGTATAGTTTGAAGTTATAAACTTTAAAACTTACTATTAGAACACTTAACCCACTGAGCCGGGGTTATTTAATCAACGTATATTATTAAATTTTAAATTAGTTTTCGACATTTAGGCCAGTACAAACTGCTCTCAACTTTGAGTTTGAGAGTGATCTTGAGATGCCGTTTTCATTCGTACATAATAATTTATGAATGAAAACTGCATCTCAAGATCGACCTCAGAGTTGAGAGCGGTTTATAAATAGGGGTTTCAGGATAGCAAAATAGTAGTAATAGATTTTAGCCTAAAACATTGTAAGTAATAAGACTATACCTTTTTATGTATTTTTTTCCTTTTCATAAATTCCTCCAAAATTCGGCAGTGTGGATACAGTCTAAAGCTAATCAAATGAGGACGTTCACGCAATTCAAAATAATAAAAATGTCTAAAAATTTGGCCGAAAATGGGGAATAAGAGTGCTTTAACACTAGGATCCAAGGTTCCCTCTGCCTACTCTAGTATATGCAGAATACAAAAGTCATTGCTAAATGTCAGCATTAAAAAAAACAATCAAAACTTAAGCAATTCTCCAATAAAATAAGAATAACAATAATGAAGCTGACGTCTCATTATGCATACTTTAACTAAAGTGCTATCTTATTGTCCTCGCGACGCTTTGTCTCTACAAACTCAAGTCGTGTTCGAGAAGCTTCGACGAAGCAAAGGTTCACACCTTCGAAGGACGAACGTGTCTTAAGTGAAAATAAAAGGGAACCTTGAATTTTAGGAGTTTATCGTTTTCCATCAATGTTCGTCGTACTCGTAGATACTTGAAAATCACGTTCTGATGGGGTTTTCACTAATAGGGTTTTATGTATATAATACATGCAAGAGGATATCAAAGATCAAAAGTAATTTGGTGCGCAAAAGTAATATCCTTCTGGAATTTGGATGGGTTGCCTGGAAGAGGTAATTTTTAGGTGGTCTTGCCTCTGTGCATTTTATGTCATAAGAATTTTATGTAAAGAATCCTATGCAATACAGATTTTTTATCTTATCTAATTTCATTTCTTTTGTCCGGTTACGAGACAAAGCGCGGCGTTGTGTTCCGCCACTCAACACGCAAAGCCTTGAAGAATCATCCTAAAGTGAGAAACGGAAGTGTCTTAATGGGAACAGAGTATCTTAACTCTTAACAGGAAATGGGCGAGATACAGAGTGAAGTTAAAAAAGCGTGAATTTAAATATTTAGTGCAAACTGACAATTTTCAGTAACGGCTCACACAGCGAACTTCCTTTGTATGTAATTGACTTAAATATTTAGAGACTAACGAGTTCCTAAGCTATATTAATTTTGTTTGTATTTCATTAGCACGCTACTCGGTTTTCTTAGACGAAGGCTCTGTGAACTTGTAGCCGCGGCACGTAATACCTAAATAACCATATTGTACACACGAGTGTATAATTAACATAAACATACTGATTATATGTAAATTTGACGAAATTCATTTTTGGAAGCAATTTAGCACGACCCAAGTCAGCACTTTTAGCTTTTGAGACACAAGTATCTGAACTTTACAATATTTTTTTCCTTCTGTGGGAATCGAACCCGTTATGGGTTCGCATTTACTTTCGCACGCTTTTGTGTTGGTTTCAAAGGCAATGTTATCGCCCGAAAATAACCTTTTTACAGTACCTAAAGAAATATAAATTAAAAATCTATTTCTATGTAATTTTCTTATATTCTTTATCTACTACGTATATGTAATTGTTTATTCTAAACATAAAAATAAATCACTGCCACGTACGCTTAAAATTTATGTACTTGAAATTGGGCCACTTATTTTACCTGACATGGACCCTTTCCAAGTAGCAGGAGGTCCCTGAGGACCAATATAAAACGCTTGGTGCATAATAAAGACATTTAACTTTAACAATGAAACTAAAATATGCTATAAATTGACTATTTATAAAATAGTAATAAATATAAAACAATCTGCTTCACGCTGTATCCCGCACACAGCAGAGTAGGCAGAGGGAACCTCGTGTTAAGACAGCCCGTTCTCCACTTTCCTCCGAATTCTAGAAGCTTAGTTTTCCTCAAGTGGGGATCGCGACCTCGGACAGATAAAGCGTATTATTTCTTTGAAAAAATGTTTTCCTGGAGTGGGAATCGAACTGACAACCCATCGCGTTTACAGTCAAATGCAATATCAAATAACAACAGTGAAATAATTATACTAAATCCATATTCAAAGCATAGTTTCCACAAGTGTTTCAAATATATGAGCATTGGTTTGGCCCAGCTGTTGGCGTTCCAAGGCAGTTGTTACAATCCTTTGTGAGTTAAAGCCTAAATCTGTCATCTGTTGAACAGCGGTCAATGTTCGAATGGAATATGTATTCAATATGGGTGAAATTGTTTATGAGATTTGGTTAACAATACAACAATAGTAAACATACAAACACGAAAATCTTTGATTTTTATTAATTTAATTTAACTACTATGTGTTCATGTAATATAATTGTAACTTAACATTGGTTGCTATTGTAACTTAAATAAAGTAATAGAACCAAAAACAATGATTTTTAAAAAATTTCTTTGGATGTCTGTGGGTTTGTTTGTCTTTTAACAAACTTTCCTTAACATTTAGTATTTTGTTTTATTTAAATCGGCTCATAAATAAAAAAGTTATGTTAATATATAGTATTAAAAAAAATCAGCTTCACGCTGTAACGCGTACTCAGCAGGATAGGCAGAGGGAACCTAGTGTTAAGACACTCCGTTCCCCACTTTCTGCCAAATTCTGGAGACATTACTTGTTGAGTGGCAGAACTCAACGCCGCTTTTTGCTAGAGAGAAGAAATGGAAATATAAATTTAAATAAATATTTCATCTCCTCGAGTGGGGATTGAATCCACAACCAGTCGATTTTACAGTCACATTTTGTGCCCCTACGCCACGACTGGCCTTTTGTTGTACAGGTGTGAAATTCTTTGTTTTCCTGTTTAGTGTTTCTCTTTATTTATTTTTTATAATTTTTGTAGCAATAATTTTACTTAGATTAGTACGTAAAATATAAGTAACCTTTGATTGTTACCTTTCGCTTCGCTTGAGTGGAATACGTGATCTGTGAGTTCGATCGAGTAAATCACTAGAGTGTATGAGTCTCGCGGGAAATTGAGAAAAAATTGGTGGCGCAACTAAGTAATTACTTCCAAATAATAATGAGAAATATTTACAATATCGTCAATTTGGTCTAAAAAATGTAAGCAATATATTTCATAAAATATTTTTTTAAATTTAATATTAAATGCATTGATTTCAAAATATATTTTTTTAGCTTCAAATATATATTTTTCGGGAAACAGCGTCCCGCACACATTAAGGTAGACAGAGAGAATCTGGAAATGTAGTGTTAAAACACTCCGTTCTTATTAATACATTTTCTTTTTTCTTTCACTTTCAATTCTCTCTTAAATTATTAAATATTTCATTTTCTCGAGTGGGAATCGGTCCACAACTTGTCGCATTGCTCACATTTTCATCGCTTGTTCACATTTTCCCTAAAAGAATTGAATCTACAAGGATTTCGTTAAAAAGACTTATCTTAAATGTAATTTATGTGTAAAAATGATGTCGAATTCATTAATACGAATTTTGAAATACTTTGAAATATGTACTTGAACTTGAACTATACGACAATTGTTATATTATACCTTTACTGCATTTTTATTAGCAATGTCTACGTCAGCCTTAATAAAAATATTATAATAAAAAAAAACAAAATATATGACATTTTACATTACTTGACATATATATTTGACATTTTAAATAGAATAAACACAAAAACCTCAATAACATTTATACCAGCCAATATGTGGTTTGGGAATGCCAGTCGATCAAACAGAATTAATAATTTTCGAATACACTTGCGNATATATATATATATATATATATATATATTTGACATTTTAAATAGAATAAACACAAAAACCTCAATAACATTTATACCAGCCAGTATGTGGTTTGGAAATGTCAGTCGATCAAACAGAATTAATAATTTTCGAATACACTTGCGTCCATGACTTTTCCATTAAGCTTACCGATCACTTTAAAGAGGTACTTTTGTTTTTGCTAAAAATATTAATTATTGGTTATAATTTAACCAATTTATTAAAAATTACAATTTTTAGTCATTTTATTGAAAAAAAGCATTAAAAACTTATATTTGTTGTTCATTTCATACAAAATGAGTGCATATGGTTGAAAACTTAAGCTAGCCAATAATAAGTTGCAATTCCAGTTGACCTACAATACTGAAATTATTACGGAAACCCCGGTTTTCGTAGTAATTTCTGACTCCTCTCTTTCTGACTCCCACTTCACCATTTTTTTAAGTAAAATATGCAAATAAGTATACAAAATTTCAAGCAACATGGCTAACTTACAAAAAGATAAACATTAGAATACATCCTCGTCATGAAATAAGTAATAACGTGGAGTATCTTTAACCATTTAATTGTTACAAAAGTAATTCAGCACACAGACCTCCGGGAACTTCTCGGTTCAGGCTCAATTAAAACTTCCAAATGATTTATATTTCAGCTGTACATTCTACTTTCTTTCGAATATTAATATTTTGTTTTTGTTTGCTTATTAAAATTTTCTTTCTCACTTTCACGTCTTCTTCAGCCAGAGGCAGTAAGAATCTAGGCCACGTCATGACTCTCTGTTCCCCACTTTCTGCCAAATTTAAAATAGTAATGACAAAGTTACGTAAATATAAAGTTCCAACCTAAATATTACAATATTTTATAATTGAAACACGTATGTAGGTACCATTAGGCTTCCTCAATTCTGGAGGAAATAGAGGAAACCTAGTGTCAAAACACTCCGCACTCTAGCCGAATTCTCTTCTAATTTCCTTGATTGGGAATCGAATCCACAACCTGTACTCACACTTTCAGCTGCACCAAGACTGGCCTAGTTAATAAATTCTTTTTTTATATATTTCAAATATCACTGTTAGTAAATTTAAATAATTTTAAGCATCATCATCATTAGCCATGTTTTGTCCACTGCTGGACATGGGCCTTCCCCAATTCTCGCCATCACACTCGATCCTCAGCTTTTCAGACCCATCCGCTTCCTGCCAACCTCTTTATTTTAAGCATACTATAAATTATTTCAAAATATATTATATACTTCAATGTTTGCCAGAGCAAGGGTTTCTCTGTGAAACAAAATATCGTTTATCGTGCCAGAACTAAGCAGCGTTGTTTGTTCTAAACTAAATCATCTCTCTATGAATATATAGTGGCTTACAGTCCTTTATAAGTTTTTGTATCAACATTTGCTTTTGGGAATTTTGCATATATTTTATTATAACTATAACAGATATGTTTAATTTATATGTTAAATATTTTTCTTATGTTTTATTAGGCAGTATGGTAGTTCCATACTTCAATAAAAAAATATTTAACGTTCAACTTTTGGTCGGCGTGTCTATCCGTCTATAAAGGCATTTTTTTCTTAAAATTGTACAGATATATTAAGCTCCAAGTCCTTCAAAGTCCTCTAAGAAAAAGTGAAACCCTGCTAGGCTACGTTTAAATTTTTATGATTTCTAAAAATATATTTTTACTTCTTAGCCAATTCTTTAAAAAAACAAGCACAAACAACTTTCTTATTAGACATCTCCTTTTAATGGCTTATTACAAAAATTCGCCACAACAATAGAAACCAATAACCACTAGACTATTACAAACCAAGGTATTATTCAATAAATATGTACTTTTAAGATGGTCGGGAAAACACAGTGTCTTGAATTTTACTAAGAGAAATCTGGTAATAAAATACTTTTTAATCACTCATCGCTATGAAAGATAATGAAGTCGATATAAAACTATGCCGATATATAAGACTGCATTCTTTAAATATTCGTTTATACTATATTTAACTCTGATGTATAAACTATATTACAGTAAACTTTATCAAAATCCCTTCAGTAATTTTTGCGTGAAAGTGAAACAGATATCCTCACAAACTTTAACATTTACAATATTAGTAGCATATACGCTATACACGTAAATAGTGATGAATACAGGTCTACATTCGCAACCTTTGATCAGTGGCGACAATAGCAGCTATCGGGAGATAGCTTCAATTGCTAGATAAATTGAGTGAGGCTGGCAATTGGCTTCGAGCCCGAACTTCATATGCATATATCCATGACTGCTCTAACTACATTTTCACTATGTGCCACTTATTCTACATGATATATATTTATTTGATAAAATGATAAAGTTTAATAGACTGACACGACTAACGTGCCTTGCCTTTAATACGACAGTCGTGGGTTCCGACTAGGGGGAGTCAAAATATTTTTTTTTTTTAATTTTCTCGCTCTGGTAATAAGACATCGTGCGGCGCTGAGATTCGCTACTCAACAGGCAATGGCTCTAGAATTCGGGGAAAAGTGGGAAGCGGAGTATCTTAACACTGGTCTACCGTCACGAAGATGAAAAACAAAAATATATAATACTAGTGGACCCGAACGCGGCTACGCCCGCTTGAACTATACGAATATTTATTAAATATATTTATAAAATTATTTTCAGTTTTCAATAAAGAAATGTTAAGCAAACTCATTTTGGGTGACGTTTTCTAACAACAAACTTTGCAAATCGTTGCTTAGCAACGGTCGCATAGCGATGCTTGCTATTAACATGGCGGAATAAATTGCATGTCAAATTAATAAGTATTTTAATATATTGGTATATATCGAAAATATTACAAATATGAGAAAAAAAAGTTTCCTATGTTCATCCCGAGACTCTCAAGCATCTCTATATGAGTATTTTATCACAATTAAATTAGCGGTTTGGCCCTGATTGCGTAAAAGACAGACAGACAGACAGACAGAGTTACTTTCGAATTTATAATATAGGTATGGTTTGCTATAAGTAAAATGTTATGCTATTTTTATAACGTTCCAGTAGGCATATAAAGAAGATATTTCACGATACATAACGCTATTGCTGCCGACAAAAAACCCAAAAATACACCAAATATATGCAAAAAACACTTAAAAAACCTCCAATTCGTTATTTAAAGCTACATGAGAACAAATAGTATGACTATTGCCAACAGCGTTATAGTGTCATTCATTTCAATATGAACGCGGCGGCGGTGTTAAGAACTGTGTCAACAGTCACCGTATTGATTAAAAGATAAAATGTCAAGTACTACGTACACCGTACAAAACAAACAAGCGCTGATTAAAGCTGTGAAAATGTCATTTCTTTACTACAATCAACAGTACTTCAATTTAACAATCTGTCGATGTCATGGAACGTGCATTGAATTATGTTTGACGTAATTTTAGGGTAGGATTTTAATTATTTTTGGGAAAGAAAAATAATATTTAGTAGAATTAAATCAGTTTCACGCAGTATCCCGCATTTAGCAGGGTAAACAGAGGGAACCTAGAGCAAAGACAATCCGGTACCTACTTTTCGCCAAATTTTTTGAGGCGATGAGTGATGGGACTCAACGGGTTGAACAGGTTCAACGGGTTGAGTGGGTTGACGGCGAAATGGGCCTTGGTGCCAGAGCGAAGAAACGAAAATATTAATAAATAATATATGAAAATAAATTAATTATTCATTACCCCGAGTGGGGATCGAACTCACAACCGTCGTGTTACAGTCACACCTTTGTGTCCTTGCCGCACGTGCACGACGCCTCACAATTTACTCATTCCAGTATTTTTTAATGTTATTTAATAGAAATTAAAAAATAATACATACTTTAAGGAATAAATAGTTTGTTACGTCTCCTGTTGCTATGTTTAACTACCATTAATGATATGTAAATATTAGATTCCGTTTCACAATAACATATGTATTTCACGGTAATGGGTTCGTCAGAATTACTGAATGTATGAGATTGACTCTAGCCAATATTGCTTTGATTTGATACTATATTGAAAGCTCGGTTCAGAGGGCGACTATAAATGCGAGAGAATGTGGGTTCGGTTGCGTTGACTTTCCCCACTTAACACGCAAAGCCTCCAGAATTCATCGGTAAATGGAGAACGGAATGCCTTAGCACTAGGACCCCCCCCCCCCCTGCCTACCCTGCTAAGTACAGGATATAGCGAGAGGCTGAAAAAAGAGAGACAAAAAATTTAAGATTTTTAATTTCTAAGAAAGAAATAATGAAGAAATTCTTCATGTAGAAACTGAGAAATAAAGAAAAAGTCGTTTAATTTTGACTATATAAATAAATTCAACGAAATTTAAGCAAATGGCTAAAATGTTGTAAGCGTCCAATTTTCTTATTGAGCTCACATTGTAACTACAAAGCTGTATTTTCGTACATAAAATGAATGACCTCTATACGTTTTCCTCTGTAACTTCTACAATTTATGTTTTCTAAAAGAGGTTTCGAGTTGAGAAGAAAGAAAATAATTCCACACACTCCATTCCGTACTTACGTAAGCAAAATATTATGATATTAATATATCATTCTTTGATTTTGGGAGAGTCGTATAAAACACCTGCTGTAGATTCCTTCGTTCAAATAGAATTTACTTTCGTTTATATGGACACGAGACAAAATGGTCCAGAATAATAAAATTGTCAAAACTACTAAATCATTCCATGGCGTTGAGAAACAAAAATGTAAAGTATTTTCGTTTGTTTTTAAAATTAGAGGTTTAGGATGTAATGGGTACTAAAACGTAAATTAAAAAAATATAAAGTTTAACAGAATAATATAATAGTTCAACGATAAGTTAATTGTCAATCGAGGCATGGATGCTACTACAGTTTAAAATGTGAATATTTAAAATATTGTCCTTCATTTTCTTTGTAGCTTCACGCTATATCCCGCACGATGCATGGTAAGCAGAGGGAACCTAGTGTTAAGACACTCAGTTCCCAGTAAGATATACAGGGTGGAAGAGGCAGCGCTTCTTTTACTGAAACTGCATATAGGGTGATATATTTCAAACCCAGAACTAAAAAAAATAATCAAGGTACCTCAACGGTTTGGACGTAGGATTTTTTTTTCATTTCACGATTTTTATCCATACCTGTATTTCGTGTCACGCACACATACGTATGCGACGTTGCCGCTTTGACAGGTAAGTGTGTGCGTGCCTATGTTATACTTTACAAATGGCGTTTTATTTTAAAACGATAATTTTATTATTTATTTTGTTTGAAAAAAAAACTTTTTCATTTTTGAGAATTTTTTTTTTTCCGAATTATATTAGGCTTTTATAGAGTAGTTAAAACTGTGGTTTCATTTAAAGTGGCGCTGACAATTCAACCCTGTATATATTATTCCTCTCTGTAGTATTGGATTTGGAGTCAAAACTTATAACCTTGATTTACTATTTATCCACATGTCTACATGGTCCCAGGTCTACATGGTTAGTACTAAATACTAAAAGAAGAAAAATAAAAATACTTGGTCTGTAAAACATATTCCAGCGATAAAAAGGAATCCATAAAGAGCCAGGCAAGCGTAAAAAGCATCAATTTACATATTATTATAATGCCACTAGGGACGAGTGAGATATTTTTAATTTCGTTACAGGGTTGTTCCTAAAGCTTAGTGCCGAAACTTTTAAATTTCTATTAAATAATTTTGCTATAAACGTTATATTTTATGGGATTTTTTTAATTTCTTCCTTGTAGGACTAGAAATGGGCAAACAAAATTTTATGTTCACGAAGTTTAATGGCGTTGCCATGATTTTTTTTAATGTTACCCATATAAGAACACTTGGGCTGCTAAAACGTATTCAACGATACTTCAATTATGTAATTCCGTTCCGTTCTGGAGATATGAGGTAATACAGAATATTACATCATTACATACAAGATACACGCAAAAAACATAACCCTTCTTTAGCAGTCGGGAAAAATTACGTAAGACTTTTATTTAATTTAAGCCAAAGAATGACGGCAATAGTTTAGAGGTAAACATTATACACACAAAAAAAGATATGATCTTTATTTTTCAAAAGAAAAATATTTACTTAATTTTCCATACAAATCCCCATTTATGTGCAATCATTTTAAATGTAGGGTCCTAAATTCACGCTTTTATCGAAAGATAGGATCACCTTAATTGTTTTTAATTGACCTTGCTGGCTTGCAAGACAGAACATTTTGAAGTTAAATTTGGAGAAAAAGTTAAAGTTATTTAATATTACCGAATATTTAATTAAGTCTAGACTTTCAATAAATACTTAACGAAAAAACTTTATTTTCTTCGGAAAAATAGAAGCCTGTCACTATACCCTCTCACGAAATGACAGTCGTGTCTATGTCAACAACAATTTGTTACATTGAGAGACACTATCACCCTTAGATATATTATTAAAAATATATGCTCTTCAACGTTGGCACATACGTTTGTATATTTCTTTACTTTTTATAAGTGTATCGATTTTTATGTAGTTTTTTTTTAATTTCCCTCTTTGTTGTTAACTCTACGCCATATTTATCACCTTTAACAGACTGGGGAGAATATTATTATTTATTCCCCTATTAAGGGAATCGAATCTACGACTACCTATTTTATAGTTAGACGATGTCTTACTACGATGACCTCAATTTTTATATTATTGGAGGAAATTTCATATTAATGTAACATACTGGTCCCTCATCAATCGTGTTGAAACCCAAACATTCAGCAATATTTAAAAAAAATAAAAAAAAATTGTACAGCAATTAGAATAAACATTGCTGATGGAAAAATAAAAAGAAAAATGGAAAATATTTACAGCATATGTCACGCATATAAGAGCAATCTAATTGAAGTCTTTTTATTTTACTCCGTTTACTTTCGATTTTATCAATTCCGATAAGTTTCTTTTATCATTATAGTAAAAATAAATATTATTTAAGTTTAGTTTTATAACTAAAAGCCTAGTGTAGAATGGGCCGGCGAGTGACGTCCGAGCAATTACGGCGCATCGACGCCTCGGAGAAGAAGCGTTGATGTCACTAGGATTTTAAAATTATACAACGTAACGTGAAGCTTAGAATTTTTCCACTCATAAATTTTGTTTATTTCATGGTACAATCTGGTATTTATATTATAGGAGTCTCGTTTTAAGATAATGTCTCTATTGAGGTTTTTAACCGACTTCTGTAAAAGGAGGAGGTTATTCGTGTGGAAGTCGTGTTTTTTATTAAAGATTGTAACTTTACTTGTTAAATCGAACAAAAAGATACTTCAAAATATTTTTTATTGTTATTAGTAGCAGTTAATCAATCAATTATATTAAAATATATATTTACTATTAATAAATACACCTTATATCATTCTCTTGTTGTATACATCAATTTAAATGTTGGTACTTTATTTCCGAAATCTAAACCACTTCTTTTTCCAAGCTCATCAGTAGATATTTCTTTTAAAATCTTCCAGTTGTTCTTCTCGGCTGCTCTTTGAGTACCAATGGCAGTCATCCATGCTATTGTCACGGGAATATCTTCATCGATACATATAAGCCTCCTGCAAAACCATAATATTATATGTAGGTATAGTAGGATAGCATTAAGATACTTCGTCGAAATCTGGAGGCATTACGTGTTGAGTGGCAAGATTCAACGCCAAGCTTTGTCTCGACACCAGAACGAAGGTATGAAGATCATTAAATATTTCATTTCCTCGAGTAGGACTCGAACCTTTCTCGTGTACAATTAGCAAGACTGGCCTATTCCTGCCTACTCTGCTACATGCGGGATACATCGTGAAAGAAAAAAAAATGTAAACACGTACCTGACTCTTACGAATTCATTGGCAATACCAAGCCCTCTATATTTGGGATCTACTATAATACCTCTTCCTTGGTAAAATGTCTCGAAATCTTTTGGACCGCACCATTCTTCTATGACTGTCAGAAGACCAAAGAACCTTTTCAATTCTTCCGTTTTCAATTTTGACTGCAACTGATAATAAAAATTCACATAGAGTAAAAGTGTAAGAGATTTAAGAAAATTAAAATATAACTATAGGCCCCTAATTTGATGATTATTATTTTTGAGTTCTTAGTTTATTTGTTTATCCTAATCTTATCTATAACTGATAATGAAAAATGTTGGGATCAGTCGTGGTAAAGGGGTACAAGCTTGCAATTGTAAACGCGATAGGTTGTGGGTTCGATTTTCACTTGAGGTAATGAAATATTTAATACTTTCATTTGCTCGCTATTGAAATGAGGCAAAGCGTCCCGTTGAGTTCTGCTACTCAACATGCAAATCTTCTACAAATCAGCGGAAAGTGGGCAACAGAAGTATATAATGAGAACGGATTGTCCTAACATTAGGTTCCCAGATTCCCTTGCTTACCCTGCTGCTTAATTATAAAATAATTATTACGCAACTAATAAAACAAAAATTGAAGATGTCTAATCTCTTGAATTTTTATAGACGCCTTTCAATTGCTCAACTCAAATACTAGCTGTCGTCCTGTATTCATCTTAAATATAGTAGTTAAATATAAAGGCGCAGTGAAACATTTGAATCTTAACGGGGTGGTTGTGGATTGATTTAACTACTTGGGGGAAATGAATTATTTAAATTTACCTGCTCTAGCAACCGCAATGTCACAAATCCGGGTGGTTAGCAGAGAGTGGAGTGTTTCGACACCCTTCCTACCGTCTCATCTAGAGTACTAACAAATAATTACCTTCTCGTATTTCTCCTTTACATTTTCCGAACCGTATGCTATTATCATCATCGATAATCCAATAATTTCTGGTTTAGAGCTGTCGTCGTCTAATCGACAATATATAGTTCGGGGATGTTCTTTATAATTGTAATTGAGTAGTTCTCTATATTCCTTAACAGATTCTTCGTTATTATATATTCCTGAAATTATTCAAATAACAAATAATACAGAATACGTAAAATATGTGTTAAGTAATAATAATAAAAATAGAAGAAATATACGGATAGATAAATTTATTTCCTGAGAAGATGAAAGAGACATTTAAATCACTTACAGAGAAAAGTAGAAAATATTAAGTCGAAAAATTATATCGAGTGGGCTTACATAGTAATACGATGAATATAATTAAAATATACCTGCAGCCATATGAAATGCTTCATCTCTCATAAAATATTTCTTTGTGAATTCGAAAGCTTCATCTTGACGTTCTTCTGGAAAATCTTCAATCCTTAATCTTATTACACTACCATCTTTCTGTTTTCCCTCAAATCTCGCCCATACTTTCGGACCTTTCGACATTTTTGTAGTTGACAAATATTAAATAGTTTTAAATTCAATTTTCAAAAAAAATACGTCTGCCTCTGTATGTGTTCTAATTTAATATACAAATTATCGGTATTTTACTTTTTTTTATTATCATAAGACTTGATAATACTGACTGGTCGCTATATTCTACAAAATAAAATTATCTATTGGTTATCTGTACTAATATAATAAAGGAGAAATTTGGAAATAATAAACAGGATTGTGTGTATGTTTGTAATGAATAAACTGAAAAACAATTGAACTGATTTCAAAACTTCTTTAACTTGGAATTGTACATAGAAAAATTTAGAAATTCAGAATATCTACTAAAACTTTAATAACGTAACCCAAGGGGTGAAAAAGCACAGAATCGCACATGCTAAAGACAGAACAAAAAAATGTTCTACAAAATAAAGAACATATCCATATCTAAAAAAAACTTAGCGATATGTCACAACTATGTCATTTGACTAGTGTAATTTACAACAATACAACTAATTTTTAACGGTTTTTTTAATTTTTTTAATGAGTAATTTAATTTTGACCTACTTTTATAATGAAACAATGTTACGCTAAGATTGTGTCCATCGGTACTTTTCTTATTATCTCTATTCTCTATTTAAGTGGAAGAGACAGTTAGTTAATGTGTTCTTTATATTTACGATTACACTTTCACACTGAACTATTATGTACTACAACTATGGCGTGAGCGGCGGTGTCCCTTTGATAGGTTTATATGTGTGTTCGTCGTCCTTAACAAATGGCGTTTTATTTTACAACGATAATTTTATTTTTTATTTTGTTTGAAAAAAAATAATTTGTATATGTGTATAAAATTGATTTTAAAAAAAAGTCCCGCTGAATAATTATAATTTTTTCATCAGCTTCACACTGTATCCCGCACGGTAGGCAAAGGGAATCTAGTGCTAAGAGTTAAAACACTCCGTTCCCCATTTATCGCTTAATTTTGGAAGCGTTGCATTTTAATTGGCGGAACTTGCTTTGCCTCGACACCAGAGCGAAGACATGAAAATAAAAATTTAAATAAATATTTTAATTCCTCGAGTGGGCATCGAATCTACAACCAGTCGCTTTTACAGTCACACACTTGTGCCCCTGCACCACGACTGGTATCATTTTAATAATATCATTTAACATTATAAGATTAAAAAAATTAAATAATTATGAACGTTTTATTTAAATTCTAATTATTATATTAAAATATTAACATTAACAATTATATTAAAATATTTATTTCCTATTTATACACACGTTACATTATTTTTTTGTCGTATACATCAATTTAAAAGTTGGTACTTTATTTCCGAAATCTAAACCACTTCTTTTTCCAAGCTCATCAGTAGATATTTCTTTTAAAATCTTCCACTTGTTCTTCTCGGCTGCTCTTTGAGTACCAATGGCAGTCATCCATGCTATAGTCACGGGAATATCTTCATCGATACATATGAGCTTCCTACGAAATTACAATATTATAGTTTTTTTATTATATTATATTTCTTTCCAGCTTCATGCAATATTCCGTATATAGTAGAGTAGACAGAGGAAGCCTAGTGTTTCACAAAGAGGATGAAGAAACTGCGCTCTCTTATTTTCGACGAATTCTGGAGGCATTGCTTGTTGAGGAGCAAAAGTCAACGCCAAGTTTTGCCTGAACAGTAGAGAACGTAGAAATGAAAATAATAAATATTTTATTTCCTAGAGTGGAAATCGAACCCAGAACCCGTCGGCTTTACAGTCTCTCTCTGCCTATCCCACTACATGCAGGATACAGCGTCAATCTAAAAAGAGTATCTAAGTACGCACCTGCCTTTTACGAATTCATTAGCGATACCAAGTCCTCTATACTTTGGATCTACCATAATACCTCTTCCTTCATAGAATTTTTCAAAATCTTTTGAACCGCACCATTCATCTATTACTATCAGAATACCAAAGAACCTTTTCAATTCTTCCGTTTTTAATATTGACTGCAACTGAATATATAAAAAATTGACTTAAAGCAAAATTATAAAAGATTTTAAGAAATTAAAAAAATAAACAATAAGCACCTAATTTGATGATAAATGAGATTTTTTAATCCATTTATTTTATTCTATAAATATAGGTAGTTCTATAATATCGCACAATTTATCTTCATCTATCCTAATCTCTCTATATATATAAAAGGACTTGTCCTCACTGACTGAGGTAAGACGCACGCACAGTCGTAACCGCTGTGCGTAGAAACGTGGAATTGGGACAGATGTTTACTTTCGTAATCTGGACATCCACTAAGAAGGGATTTTGAAAAATTTTAACCCAAAAGGGGTGAAATAGGGGTTCAAAGTTTGTATGGAAAAAAAAATTAATCAGCACCGATTTTTATAAAATTTGAAATTTAGATTTTTAATAGCATTTAATTGAATATGTGTTTCATCGTTTTCTAGAATTCTCTCCCTAAGGGTGCAAATAAGGAGTTGAAAGTTTGTATGGAAACATCTTTAAAACGCTACCGATTATTATAGCATTTGAAATTTAGACTGTTAAAAATATTTAATTGAATATGTGTCTCATGGTTTTTTAGAATTCACCCCTAAATATGCAAGCGAAGCTGCGCGCGTCCGCTAGTATTAGATAAAAAAAAAGAAAAAAAGAGGGAAAAAGAAAGAGAAAACGTAACGTTGCGTTCCCCTACTAAACACGCAATATCATGAATAAACAATATTATTTAGAGTACTAACAAATAATTACCTGCCCGAATTTCTCCCTTAAATTTTCCGAACCGTATGCTATTGACATGAACGATAAACCAATAATTTCTGGTTTAGGGCTCTCGTCGTCTAATCGACAATATACAGCTCGTAGAGGATGCTCTTTATAGATGTAATTGAGTAGTTCTCTATATTCCTCAATAGATTCTTCGTTTTTATATATTCCTGAAATTATTAAAATAAAAATATATATAAAGCAATAATAATATAAATAGAAAAATAGAAGAAGTATACTGGTAGAGATCAGTAAAATTATATCGAATAAACTTCTATACGATGAATATAGTACCTGCAGCCACATGAAATGCCTCGTCTCTTATAAAATGTTTCTTCATAAATTCGAAAGCCTCGTCTTGACGTTCTTCTGGAAAATCTTCTATCCTTAATTTTATTACACTACCATCTTTTTGTTTTCCCTCAAATCTCGCCCATACTTTCGACATTTTTGTAGTTGACAAATATTAAATAGTCTTAAATTCTATTTTAAAAAATACGTGTAAATCTATATGTGGTCTATTTTATATAGAAATTATCGGTATTTATATTATTATCATAAGACATGATAATGCAGACATCTTGTTTTTAGATATATTCAACTTATTATCTATTGGTTATCTATACTAATATATAATAAAGAGGAAAGNAAAAGTCAACGTCAAGTTTTGCCTGAACAGTAGAGCGTAGAAATGAAAACAATAAATATTTTATTTCCTAGAGTGGAAATCGAACCCAAAACCCATCGGCTTTACAGTCTCTCTCTGCCTAACCCACTACATGCAGCATACAGCGTGAATCAAAAAAAAATCTAAGTACGCACCTGCCTTTTACGAATTCATTAGCGATACCAAGTCCTCTATACTTTGGATCTACTATAATTCCTCTTCCTTCATAGAATTTTTCAAAATCTTTTGGACCGCACCACTCATCTATTACTGTTAGGAGGCCAAAGAACCTTTTCAATTCTTCCGTTTTTAATATTGACTGCAACTGAACATATTAAAAATTAACATATAGCAAACTTATAAAAGATTTTAAGAAATTAAAAAAATAAACAATAAGCACCTAATTTGATGATAAATGAGATTTTTTAATCCATTTATTTTAATCTATAAATATAGGTAGTTCTATAATATCGCACAATTTATCTTCATCTATCCTAATCACTTATATAACTGATAAAGAAAGAGTGGAGAGAACAATAATTATGGCGCATGGGCAAGAGCACATATATTTTCTCGTTCTAGAACCGCAAAGTGAATCCAGAATACAGTGGAAAGCAGGGTACGACAGAGACTAAATGGGAACAGAGTGTCCTAACTTCAGGTTCCCGGGTATCCTCTATCTACCCTAACATGTGTGGATACCGTGTTATCTGTTGTTCTGCAAATGCCTAATTAAATATAGTAGTTAAATATAGAAGCTCTGAAACATTTGAATCCTAACTTTGTTGTGGGTTCATTTCGTACTTGGGGGAATATATCATATAATAGATAAAAAAAAAAGAAAAAAAGAGGGAAAATAAAAGAGAAAACGTAACGTTGGGTTCCCCTACTAAACACGCATTATCATGAATAAACAATATTATTTAGAGTACAAACAAATAATTACCTGCACGAATTTCTCCCTCAAATTTTCCGAACCATATGCTATTGACATGAACGATAAACCAATAATTTCTGGTTTAGAGCTCTCGTCGTCTAATCGACAATATACAGCTCGTAGAGGATGCTCTTTATATATGTAATTGAGTAGTTCTCTATATTCCTTAACAGATTCTTCGTTTTTATATATTCCTGAAATTATTAAAATAAAAATATATATAAAGCAATAATAATATAAATAGAAAAATAGAAGAAGTATACTGGTAGAGACTGGTAAAATTATATCGAATAAACTTCTATACGATGAATATAGTACCTGCAGCCACATGAAATGCCTCGTCTCTTATAAAATGTTTCTTCATAAATTCGAAAGCCTCGTCTTGACGTTCTTCTGGAAAATCTTCTATCCTTAATTTTATTACACTACCATCTTTTTGTTTTCCCTCAAATCTCGCCCATACTTTCGACATTTTTGTAGTTGACAAATATTAAATAGTCTTAAATTCTATTTTAAAAAATACGTGTAAATCTATATGTGGTCTATTTTATATAGAAATTATCGGTATTTATATTATTATCATAAGACATGATAATGCAGACATCTTGTTTTTAGATATATTTTACTTATTATCTATTGGTTATTGGTTATCTATACTAATATATAATAAAGAGGAAAGATTTGTATGTGTATATGCTTGTAATTAATAAACTTAAAAACAGCTGAACCAATTTCAAAAATTTAAAAAAGAAGAAAGTAAAATTTCACTAAAGTAACCCAAGGGGTCAAAAAATTGGCACAAAATGTTATTCGTCACATGCGCTGCTGAAATAGTACAAATCCAAATTTACAAATACTTTGAAAATATTTTTTTTCACAATTTAATATAAGAAAATGATAATTATAATCAGACCAACTTATCAATATCTTTATGTTAATCCAAACAAATAATTTCCTTCTGTTTTGGGTTATTTTACACTGATATACAGCGCCAACACTCCATCCATCCATTGATCAGCCTTTTAAAGTCCACTGGTGGACATAGGCCTCCCCCAATGCTCGCCACTCCGTTCGGTCCTTCGCCCTTCGAAACCAGCGGGTTCCCGCTGTCTTCTTACAACAACAGTTTTTATGATATATCTTCAATGTACAGATTGTATTTCCTGTAACCCTTATCTGCTCATATTTTATCATCATAATATATTTGTATCTTATCTTTTACAGACATAATACACTCAGTCCACGTGTCGTCGAACTATGAAGACATTGAATGTTCAATGTTGGAACTTAACGCCGCGCCGCTGTCGAAACCTTAAGCTATCGCGCTTACAGTCGCAGGTCCCTATACCATAATTAGCTTCCTTATATAATACTTTTAATTGTACTAACAGAAGCTATATATCAATATTTGTAAAATTTATTATATTAGTTTCAGTTTTCTCGAGCTGGTTTGTTTTTACTATTAAATAAAATTTGTTGTCTGTAGGTTCGTGCATTTGTCAAGACTGTTTTTCTCAGGAACACGTGGAAGTATTAAACTAAAATTTATATCAAATAATCAGGTTATGTCCTTTGGAGCTTTGAAAAAAATAAACTTCTATGCTAACGCAATCGAAATTATTTTAGCCTGTTAGTTCGTTATTTGAAGTAGTTTTCTTTTTCGTTAAAAATTAATTTATTTAATTTTTATGTCACATTGGACTCTGGATGTATATAACAGTTCTTGTAAGATTAGACAAATCAAAATAGTCTAATATCAATTTGAGCTTTGAAACTCGTTTTCTTTTCGAAGGCAATTTAAAATTGTGACAAATACAAATGACAAACTGTGTGTTATTATGTAATTACACTTGTGTCAGATCAGGTTAAGAGTAGACTATCTCTAGCATAACAATATTTATATAAATATATATTATATTAAATAAATTATTTTGATTTGAGTAGGAAACTACGTAGTGAAGTTAAATATTATGTATTCTTTTAAATTGTATATAAGAAAGTAATGTGTTATATATATATGTCATTTTATTTTATCTTAATCTATATATATAAAATCGAAAGGTCACTCACTCATCACGAAATCTCAGAAACTACAAGTGCTAGGAATCTCAAATTTTGCATAGGAGTTACTTATAGGACGTAGGTGCTCGCTAAGACGGGAATTTGCAATATTCGACTTCTAAGGGGTTGTTTTTGGGGTCGAAAGTTTGTATGAAACTTCGTTACTACAAATGCTAGGAGTTTCAAATTTTGCATAGACGTCACTAGGAAGTAGTCATGGAGACAGAAATTAATAATAACATAGTTCATGCGGGTGAAACCGCGAGCGGGCCGCTAGTTAAATATAAAATAAAAAAAAATAATAATCAGCTTCATGCTGTACCCCGCACACAGCAGGGTTGGCAGGGGGAACCTAGTGTTGAGACACTCCGTTGGTGTGGGGAAATGTAAAATCATGTTTAATATAATTATTATTTTCTTACGTATAATTTAAAAGAGTACATATTTTACTTCACTACAAAGAAATCAACTAATTTCATAAGCTCGAGCGAAAAACTGCGTAGTTTAACGTTCACATTTTTTTTGTTTACCTCTTACTATGCTTAAAAAATAATTTATATAATGAAATTATATCAATGCTTAAAAGATTTTAGAGCTATAAAAAAATGAAAGATATAAATAATAGAAAATATATTTTTTAAAATTTTTATTAATACTTAATTCAATTTTTAAAATCACTTTGCAACATACATCAATTTGAATGATGGAACACTGTTTTCGAAACTTAGACCACTCTTCTTTGCGAGATCGGCAGCGCTTACTTCCACTATGGTCTCCCAATTGTTTGCTGCGGCTGCTTTCTGTTCGTCAGCGGTGGTCATCCATCCAGACGCAACAGGAACATTATCTTCATTACAGATCAATTTCCTGAAAAGTTATAAATGAAATGAGCAAAATGAAAGTATATTTTGTTGTTAGGTATTGTAAGTGTGGGGTTCGATTCCCACTTCGGGGAATGAAATATATAATATTTTCAGTTCCTCGCTCTAATCACGAGGCAAAAGGCAAAGCCTCAAGAATTCGGCGGAAAGGGGGGAACGGAGTATCTTAATAGGGAATGAAGTGTCTTATCTACTAGGTTTCCATGTTCCCTATGGCGTACGTGCTGTGTGGGGTATAACGTGAAACTAATAAAAATTAGAAAAAAGAATAATAGTTACTGTACTACATTATTTTAAAAAAATACACATAAATTTAGGTCAGATTTAAAGCCACTAATGACACATAGACAATCAACGTACAAATATAATATAATTCTTTATCAATCCACTGGTTCTCAAGCACCGTGCCGAAACCTTTTGAAGATTTATAATAGGAAAATAGGTAATATGAACACCTCACCTGACATTTAAAATTTCCTTAATTATGTCGAAGCCTTGGTAGTTTGAATTGATCATAATTCCTCCATCATCATAAAAATCATGTTTCTCTTGACTTGGCCCAATTAAATCTTCTAATACGGCCATAAGGTTGAAGTAATTTTCTGATTCTTTACATTTGAACTCAGGCTGTTGAAAATATATATATATATTGTTTATATTATTGTTTTAATAATTTTTTTTTTTTTCTAAAATTCATACGTTTTACTGAAATATACTTCATTTTCCATTTTTTTAATAAAAGGACAAGAAATATTATATCGTGATTTCCGGATAAAAGTATCAATCAATTTTAGTCAGAGGCCATCACCGTACCACGATGGCACGTTGTCTGACTGTGTGAAAGATTTTTTTTCTCGTCAAGAGGTCTGTCTGTATCTGGTCACTAGGGACTTTCTGTCCAACTTTATATAAGCAAGATAGAATTGAATTGAAGCTAAAAATATTAAGGTAAAACTAATAATTATTATTACCTTAGGAACATCGTTTAAATCATCGCCAGTGTTGGCTAGTGCCATAATCGATAAACCAATAATTTCTGGTTTAGCATCATTATTATCCAAGCGGCAATACACACATCTAACTTTGCTATCTTCTTTATATAAGTCTCCTAAAACGTCTCCGTACTCCTTGATGGCTTCTTTACTTTTGTGTATACCTAAAATGGAATAAAATATTTTAAAAACATTTATAGAGTAAATGTGTATTTTTTTTTCACTGTTGACATCTGTATTACAAGATGAACAATAAAAAATGTTATATTTTGTATTTATAACTTAATTTTACTATTATCATGAAATCATAATTTTATAATATTAAAAATCACCGTAACTGTCAATATAGCAAAAAAAAACAGTGAAACAAAAAACTTGACTGCATGATCTAAAATAATGTATTGGAAAAAAACACCACACACATAAATATGCATATAATGCACTGAAACTTCCCTTTTGTCTAATCTGTACTAAGTTTGAGGACATGTGTTAATGAAAATATTATATGATTAATAATTATACACTCTAATTTGAACCCACTACCCATATTTTTGAGTTATATAGTTTTTTGTAAAAAAATCTTAATTGATTAAATTGAAACAGAACCTAAACAACTGAAGCTGCTAAAATATTGACGCAAATAGCTCAATTTTCTCAAAACTCGTAAAAATCTCTACAATTACTATGGAACAAAATAAAAAGCAACTTCCTATTTTATTACCTAAAATCTAAAAAGTATTTTTATATTTACTCAACTCTACTATCAATATGAAAGTTTTAACATATTTATATGTGAACATAAAGTGCACATGTAAAAAATTCATAGGTTACTTAAGTGGTAAGTTATCGATTGGGAGTAGACGACAGATAGTGAGTCGATGAAAGCTCTTTGGCATATACCTCAGAATGTACGAGTATTTACGTGAAACATTCCACATATAGCAGGGGCCGAAGGGAACCTAATGTTAAGTCACTGCGTTCCCCACTTTCCGCTGAATTTTCGAGGCATTGCGTGTTGAGAGGCGGTAGTCAACGCCGCAATAATATAAAATTAATTAAGAATAAAGATAATATTATAAAATTAGTCGTTACGAAAATCCTGTAGGAATATCGAATAATCTAGATGTTAAATTTCAACTATCTAAATCCCATTGTTTTGTCTGTGTGTAAGTTACTCAGTAAAGAAGCATTTTACATAATATATAGATAAATACATACCAGCAGCCACATGGAAGGGATCCTGTCCTATGTAGTGGGCTACCATAAAGTCGAAAACTTCACCTTGCCGTTCAATAGGAAAATCTTCAATTCGCACTTTGATAACACTACCGTCTTTTTGCTTAGCCTCAAATCTGGACCACACTTTTTGAGATGCCATTTTTTTTTCTTTAAAAAAATTTAGGAAAGTTGTGTCTAATGTTTACTAAATGAATTGTTGAGGAGTAAGTTGTAATTATTTTGACGAAGCCCATTTTTAAATGAATTCATATCTCTTATCAGAATCATGTTATCAGTATTTCCTCTCAAAGTTGCATACCAATAATGACAATTATTTTTTAAGTGATTGTTGTTACTTGATTTGTTATTTAGAAATAATTAATATGATTTACTCACACGTTCATCAAAGTAGAAAATCGGTGGAAGGCGTGTGAGAGTTGCTCACTGAGGGTTCTGTATTTTAAAATTGTAGGTCAACGGGAAGTACAACTTACTAAAGTCGTCAAACTTAAGTTGGCTCGCGTATACTTATCTATATATATAAAATCGAAAGGTCACTCACTCATCACGAAATCTCAGAAACTATATGTGCTAGGAATCTCAAATTTTGCATAGGAGTTACTTATAGGACGTATGTGCTCGCTAAGACGGGAATTTGCAATATTCTACTCCTAAGGGGATGAAATAGGGGTTGAAAGTTTGTATGGAAAAAAAATAAATCGCCACCGATTTTTATAAGATTTGAAATTTAAACTCTTAAAATTATTTCATTGAACGCGTGTTTCATGGTTTATTAGGATTCACCCCTAAAAGTGCAAATAAGCGGGCGAAGCTGCGCACGTCCGCTAGTTTTGTATAAAATGAACTAGAAATAATAATTTATTTCTGTAATTTTTTTTCGGATTTTCGATTTTGTTTCTATTGAAAGTTCTCACTTGCCAAATTTCATAACTGTGAGTCTACAGTGCTCGATATATTGGTTCTGATTACACGGCGATATTCATATATAATGCAGCAAAAACATATAAGCAATAATAATTATGTTTTCCTACAAAAGAAAAATGTAATTTTGTTGACTTAGAATTTTATTTTTCTATGTTGTAAGTGTGTCAAATACAGCTTGAGCTTGACTTAACGTTCGATTATCATGTTTTAAATTTTTGTCCCAATTATTTTCTGGAAAGAATTACAGGTGATTTTAAAAATAATTTATAAGATTTGCTTAATTATTATAATTAATATTATTAATTGAACAAATAGATACTGTACCCTAAATTAGATAAGACACTAGATAACGGCAATTACTCATCCAAGGAACTACATTATTCATATTTTACAAATTTCCTGAATTTATCTTGTCTTCAAATATATTATGAGATTAAATTTACTATATGAATATAATAAAGATTTACATTATAAAAAGTAAAAAGCAAATATCCAGCGTATAAAAACGAAGACATTACGTTTTATAATGATATATTTGATTACGCGTGTGGCTTTGCCGGCTTAAAAAATAAATAAATAAATAATAATAATAAAAAGTAAAAAAATATTTTTGGATTTTATTTGATTTTGCTAGCATAAATTGTAATACTTAATAGATAAAATGTTTAATTAATTCATATCTATACAAATCTTATAATATGTGAATAGAAAAATTATTACCAATTTTTTTTAAGGCGACATTTTGTAATTTTTTATAGTTTAACTGGACTGCTGCTGCTGTTCATGAGATCTTCCAGATCTTCGATTTTTATATATGTTAATGAAAAACATTCACCACGCTCAAGAACACTTGTTATGGACACATTTAATTATTTCATAAGATTTGCGCGTACAGACTGACAAAAAAAAACATATTCTATTAGTATTATTTTAAGCCCCTTTACATTGCAATTTTACAAATTAATTGTATGTAAAGATATATTTTTATACTGTTATAAATATTATTATCGTATTACCGACTCGCGGCTTCGCCCGCTTGTACTTCACAATTATTGATTTTCTCATCTGAATTACTTTAAGACAATATCCACATATAGCTACAGTTTTCGACAATTTGCCATTTCAAACCATTTTTTTTTAGTAGCCTACTGTCGGATGCAATTTGTTATATTGACATATCTTTTTGTTATTTATGACCTGAAAGGAAGGCTATTGAAATGCAGTAGTGAAAACTGTACTTAAATCGGCTAAGCCTAAGGCTAAGGTGTTTGTTCAGGCTAATCTTAGAAACTAAGATTAGCCTGAACAAATACATAGACAAACAGACAAACCGACAAACAGAAAAAAAAACTATTGTTTCAGGGTCTATTGCATTAATGAAGGCCAGATTAATAAATTTTCTCATATACTCGTATCTTCTATGTACAGACAGGCGCTTAGTAATAAAACTCTTTGTTATATGTGTAGATAGAAGAAGATATTTTTTTTGCATATTTTCAATTTATTATTTAAAAACCAGTCAAGTACAAGCCAGACTTGCCCACCGGGGGTTACATACTAATTTCAGGATTGTAGTTCAACGTTAAGTATAATTTATAAAAGTTAACATACTTTAATCAGCGGCCGTTCATACTCCGTTTGTGTGAAATTAACTACTAATATAAGTTTGTTTTATAAGAACACGAAATATCTTTTGATTACGTTCACGTTTTGTTTTGTTATAGTGATGATATAAGGATTCAGTTTTTTTTCTTTTTAGGTACGAAACCCTAAAAACTGGTCTAATGGTCTAATTTTCATAAATTATTTGAAGGAAATTCACCCAATTTTTTTTTTACATTCTGTTATTAAAGCAAAAGAACTCAATTTAAATTCAAGTCCGAACTCCAATTCAGTTCAGTTCTTAATTTATGGCGTTTCGAGCGTGCAAGTCCGAACTTATTCCTTTATGAACAATGTTCTGTCATTATAATTAGTTGTCTGTAAAATCTGTTTTCAATCAATAAATTCACATGATAATGTTATAAGAAAACAAAAAAATACGTTTATAAATTAAATTGATTTACTATCACTGAATTGAATTATTATTTCGTATATTAGAAAGGAGTTTGAAAATGAGTCAAGATTTTTCGTACGTTTTTGCGGAGTTCATCGATTTATGAGATGTTATTACGTATATTAGATATCGAGATTATTAATTAAATACTTTTTTTATGTAAATAAAGTATTAGTTTAATATTTTAAAATTTAAAATAAAAAGAACGTATCATCCTAACGGATTACTTACAAATAAAGATACGAAAATTCTATTTTATAAGTACCCACTTATATGAATCATGCTTAAATGAAAGTAATGAAAAATCTATTATATTTTTAAAACATTTAATCAGTCAAATAAATTACAGTCTTAATAAATTTTAAATATTGGAATCATAATTGTATATCAGTAAAATCACTTTACAATAGACATCAATTTAAATGATGGGACACTATTTCCAAAATCAAGGCCACTTTTCTTTGCAAGATCTGCAGCGCTCACTTCTACGAAAACCTGCCAATTGTTTGCTTCTGCTGCTTTTTGTTCATCAGCGGTGGTCATCCACCCTGAGGTAACAGGGACATTATCTTCAATACACATCAATTTCCTGTAAATAAATGATAAAATTAAATAAATAAAAAGACCAAAATACATTAAAAAATATTAAAAGAATTACCACGTAATGTATGACTAAACTTAGAGACGAAAGACATTGGATCTCCTATAAAGCCCTAGGAGTTCCTTGAGAGTTGAGAGTATATTAATAATAAAATATATAACAAAAAAATTGGACTTAAAACTACCTGACATTCAAAAATTCCTTGATTATTTCAAAACCTTCGTATTTTGGATTGATCATGATTGCTCGATCATCGTAAAAATCATATTTCTCCTTGCTTGGACCAATTAAATCTTCTAATATTTCCATAAGATTGAAATAATTTTCTACCTCCTTAGTTTTTACTGCAGGCTGACAAAAAAAATAATTTGACATTTTTTATCGAGATAGTCTAAAACAGGTTTATAGTATTCTGTATGAAATTATTATGATAATAGTACCTTATCGGAATCCTTAAATTCTTCCCCCGTATTGACTAAGGCTATCATCGACAGTCCAATAATTTCCGGTTTAGCATCATCATTATCCAAGCGGCAGTACACACATTTAAGTTTGCTATCATCTGTGTATAAACTTCCCAATACGTCTCCGTATTCATTGATTGCATCTTTATTTTTATGTAAACCTAAAAAAAGAAAATAATTTTTAGTATATTCGTAATTTATTATTCCATTCTCCATACAGTTAAGATAGATAGTAAATTCAAAAAGTAATAAACAAACACTAAGGTACAAATGAAAAATGTAAAATCTTTCTTCTTCTACTACTTCTTGAAAATTTATATATAAGGGTTGAAAAATAAGCATTTTATACATAAATTTAACATGTTCGTATCTATAGACAGGAAGTAAAAAAAAACAATAAATAATAAGTAGTTTAGTTTAGTAATAACAACATACCGGCAGCTACATGAAAAGGATCTTGTGTTATATAGTTTGCTTCCATAAAATCAAAGATTTCCGCTTGTCTCGCTTCCGGAAACTCTTCAACTCTCACCTTGACTACACTACCATCTTTTTGTTTCGCCTCAAACTTGGCCCATACTTTTTGAGAAGCCATTTTGCGGTTTCAAAGAACTCTCCTAAACGTACGACCTTTACTGTATGAAGCGACTGGCGGTAAGTTGTAAATAATTTGGCGAAACTCATTTTTAAACAAAACCATATCACTTATCTTATTATCAGCACTTCCTCTCAACATTGCATACCGATAAAAAATATTATTAATCGTTTTTTATTTTTCTTGCGAAATATAAATTAATTAATAATATCAAAGGCGGCCAGGAAAGCCAGTCGTGGCGCAGTGGCACATGCATGACATTAAGCACACACAGCGGAGGAGACAGAGCGAAGCGTTGAGTTACGCCACTCAAATGCAAATGTCTCCAGAATTAGGAAAGAATTCAGAATTTCATAATATTTTTTTTAATTCATAGCAAATTATTCTTTATTTTTTTAATGGTTTTATTTAGATATTCGATGATAGTTTGTCGTTTGAATCTAGTAAAAATGCAGGTTTTTAGCTCGCATTATATTAGCTATCAATCAATAGTTTCAGCTGTTTTTACCTGTCATTTTCTATGCCACGGAAAAGTTTTAGTTGCATAGATTTTATAAATTTGAATCAACGAAATGTAGAATTTTTTATTGTTGTTATTTAACTGATAATTTGTTATGGGAAATTAGACTGCTTCATTGCGTAACGCGTAACGGCGCCAATCTGTCTATCTTCCCTTTCTCTCACGCATACGGCAGCGGCATAACCCATTGTATTACTCTCTCTTCTTCTCTCTTCTTCTAAACTCTTTACGTAGCTCAGAGTTTAGGGTGCGATAGACATATACTAGTGAGCATAATACAATGTAAATGCCAATTATTACTATTCTTGGATTAAATAATTACACTAATCATAAATGTACAAAAAAATCATTTGCACATAGCCAAGAATTGTAACAAAGAATAAAGTGTATTTTAAAAACTTTTATTAATAAAAGAGGCATTGCGAGTTTAGTGGCAGAACCCAACGCCGTATACGATATGCATAAAGACTGCAATTGTAACAAAATTGAAAGGAATTTTAATGATAATATAAAATAGTATTTTTTTTTATATAAAACACATAGTTTATTTTCAAATATTTTAATCAGCTATCTACATATCTATGTAAGTATGTATATATCACTTGGCGACATACATCATTTTGAAAGATTGTACGCTATTACCAAAGTCTAGACCACTTTTCTTTGCAAGTTCTTCTGCGCTTACGTCAACTAAGACCTCCCAATTGTTCGCTTCTGCTGCTTTTTGTTCATCAACGGTGGTCATCCATCCAGAGGTAACGGGAACGTTATCTTCAATGCACATCAATTTTCTGGAAATTAATTATACGTCATAGTCATATAAAGTAAAGAAATGGATAGATATAAAACATGCAATTAATTCATAATAGCGTTATATTTGAAACATTACAAATATTTTTTTATCTTGCTCATTTGTATTCTTAATTTATAGTTATTTTTTCCAATCTTGTTAAATAACCCGCAATTTTAATTTACTTTACTGTGTTTCTAATTAGGCGGTCGGGACAAAGGCAAAGGATAACAGTGTTACCTTGCTCCTGGTTTAGGAGTAAATATACATGTATAGAAAAATAAAATGTCACAATTAAAATATTTAATTTACCTGACGTTTAAGAATTCCTTTATAATTTCGAATCCTTGGTATTTTGAGTTGATCATAATTCCTCTGTCATCGTAAACATCATGCTTCTCCTTGCTCGGACCGCATAAGTCATCTAAAATTATCATGAGGTCCAAATATTTTTCAACTTCCTTATATTTAAGTTCAGGCTGTAAAAAAAAATGAAAAATATTTAACGACAAAACAATTGGTTTTACAAACCAAACGCAAAGCATTTTGTTATAAAATGCATTATTTTTTTATTTTAAAATGCCAAAATCAGGAACTTCTTCTTGATTACATTGTGAGAAGTGAGAAGTGGATTTAAAAAGAAGCTATTACCCCTTTAGAATCCTTAAAGTCATCTCCAGTGTTGACTAGAGCCATCATCGATAAACCAATTATTTCAGGTTTTGCGTTGTTATCGTCCACGCGGCAATACACACAACGAAGTTGGCCGTCATGTTTGTGCAAGCTTGCCAAAACGTCTCCGTATTCTTTAATTGCTTCCTTATTTTTATGTAGTCCTAGAAAAATCAAAAAGTTTTCAGGCTTAAATTTTTTGCTATAAAATTATGTGATTAGCCAATTGAGACTGGTTATGGATTCCCCACTCGAGAAAGTGAAATATTTATTAAAATTTAATTCGCCCTGTCTCTCTTCTGGGGTCTAGACAAAGCACGGCGCTGAGTTCAGTCATTCAATACGCAATACCTCTTGAATTCGGTTGAATAAATGTAACGAACTCTCTTAACACAAGGATCCCCTCTGCCTATCCTGCTGTGTGCGGGATGCAACATGAAGCTGTTTTATTTTTTTTTAATGTAATTAGCAAAATATTCATTCCTTATATTATATAGAAATTTATGAAACATGTTCAAAATATCAAAGTAGTCAAAGCTTTTAGGCATGTATCCAAAACTACATATTAAAACGATTGTTACATATTGACATTAAAAATTGAATACTCACCAGCCGCTACGTGAAATGGATCTTGGCTTATATAGTGTGACTCCATGAAACTGAAGACTTCATTTTGCCGATCCATAGGAAAATCTTCAATTCTCACTTTGATCACACTGCCATCCTGTTTTTTGGCTTCAAAACTAGCCCACACTTTTTGGGAAGCCATTATAAGTTGAAAAATTATAGAACTATTTCGTACACGAAATGAACTTTACCGGATGAAGCGATAAGCAGTAAGTTGTAAACGTTTTGGCAAAGCTCATTTTTAACTAAGTTCTTATCTTCTTCTTGTTATCAGCAATAACTCTTAGAATTGCATACTAGTCATAAGATTTAGTTAAAGCAGCCTTAACTATA
>JAKRZM010000748.1:97694-108575 GCA_036379175.1 Heliconius cydno galanthus
ACGACGGTTGTTATTAACATGGCAGAATAAATTGCATGTCAAATTAGAAAGTATTTTAATTTATTAGTATATATGTGTAATGTAATATTATATACCCTATAGCACTTCTGAAGAATGCAGCTTTCATACAAAACAAAAACATAGTAAATCGGACCAGTAGATCCAGAGATCTTATCTCGTGGCCGCTTTGCCTTGACACCTGAAGTTGCGAGTATAGCAATTACGTCGAACAACATTCTTTAAAAATAGTATAACATTTTTTTATTTATAAACCAATTTAATTAATACAAACATTAAATGTTACGGGAAGCGTGCTAAAATTTTTTATTGACAACTGCAATTAAATTGGTTAAAAAAACACACAGACGAACAGACAATATTTTTTATTAAATGCCATCAATAGGATTTTTTCTTGTATATCTTCCATGTACAGACGCAAATCCGTTGCAATTTTATTATAATTATAGATATTTTAAATAACATAAATATACCTGTGAATATTTATTCTGATACAATTTTGAAACGATTAAAAACAAATATTAATTTAAGGTTTCAATATTATTTATGTTAAAAATAATTATTCATTTTATTTATTTAATTATTTTCATATAAATAATACTAGTTTATATTTAACATTTAGGGCCAACAAGTACAGTTGTTAAATGATCTAAATTCAAAGCGGCAATGACGATGCCAGATAAGATAATTCGGTGGTCACACCAGACAGCCGTAGGTCTGTCTGTGGTTAAACTACAATTGCTCGTTCGTGGAGTTTATCTACGCCAGCTGTTTAAACAATATATAGTTATATCGCTTAACAATAATAAGTTAGACAGTATGTAGTTTTTTAATAAATCAGCTTCACCCTGTATCCCGCATACAGCAGGGTAGGCAGAGTAAACCTAGTGTTAAAACACTCCGTTCTCCACTTTCCGCCGAATTCTGGAGGGATTGCGTGTCGAGTGGCGGAACTGAACGCCGCGCTTTGCCTCGATACTAGAGCGGATTAAGACTTAAGTGGATCATACAGTTTCTATTATAATAATTGGATTAGAGTATTTGCTGTACGCTGCAATATTATTACTATAATATAAAAGGAAGTAACCCATTGTGGTACTTTTAAACCGACTCGAACTTCCTTTTATTTAGTTTTATTTCTTGACTTCCACTCGAACAAAATTGTGCCCGGACAAAGCTACGTCGCCTGATATAAGTCTATCATTATTGGAGATAACAAATAGTGCTTTCAAAAAATGCTAGGCGAATTTATATTTTCTTAAAAATAAATTCAATTTTAAGTGGAAATACATTTTTTTTTTAGTTTCACTCTGTATCTAACATGAAGCAGGGTAGGCAGAGGGAGCATAGAGATAAGACACTTCACTCTCCTCTTTTTGTTAAATTTTAGAGGCATTGCGCGTTGCGGGTTGAGCGAAGAAATGAAAATCTTAAAATTCTTTTTCTCAAGTGGATATCGAATCCACAACCTGTCGTGTTTACCGTCACGCTTTGTCACTCTGCGCCACGACTGGCCTTAAACGTTACTCAAAGAGTTTCGTAGAAACCAAGCTTTAAATAAATTAATATAACGTACAATTCTATAACAAATAAACGAAGCCTTGGAAACTTAACCTGAAACAAAAAAAAAGAAGTAAAAGTTTTTAGTTGGCTCTTGACCTGCTTGACTTTTGAAAGTAAGTCTTCATCTCGACTCATTGTCTTTTTTATTTTTAATAAAATTATTTCGTCAAAAGAAAAAATCCTTTTCTTGTGCTAGCGTAGCATTGTACACTACCAAATATGATGAATGCGGGTTCAAAGCCAATTCAGAATTAAGATAACAATTATATATGTATTTTACATAGATATTTATTGACGATTTTTATTATTTTTTCATATAATTTGTAAAATTTACAGATTATAAAAAAAGAGACTACCAGTGTCCCAATTTATTAAAACTACAGAAGTACTAGTGTTTTTAACTCATCTTCTTAAAAGGATACTCTTAAAAGCATAATTTAAATTTCAAATGAATGTATTATCTATTATTTTAAAGACATTTTATATTGTCTTAGTTACACAATTTTCGAGTATAGTAAAAATACATAGGAAAGAGGAATAAATATGCCTTCTTTTAACGTAAAATTTATAAAGAGAATTAAAGTCAATTTCATATAGAAAATAATTAATATTCAATTCAAACTAAATGTAAATTATTTTAAATATGAAATAATCCGCTTTTTGTAAATGAAACTATAAAAATGATATTTATATCTCATAGTGGTTTTAAGTAAATTATTAAAAATTCCCTATATAAAAGTACTTAAATAACTTTCTAACATTTTGTATATTAATATTTTTATTCTGTTGAAGGTTAAGGTCAAAACGGAGTCGAGCTTGCCCGGGAATATCCCGACAAGAGAAGTGTTAATTATAAACATAATATACATACAAGCGGTGTGTTCACACCCATGTTTTTATTCATTGTTATATTTAATCTGTTTTAAAACTCAAATATGTTATTTTTTAGGTTCACGCTGTAGACCACACATAGTGGGGTAGTCAAAGGGAACCTAGGGAACCTAGGGTAGTGCTTAGACACTTCCGTTTCCCATTTTTCGCTGAATTCTGGAAGCGTTGCATGTTAAGTGGCGGAATACAAAGCCGCGCCTTGCCTGGTGTCGTACCAGTGCGAAAAAATTAAAATATTTATAAATGTTTTTCTTGAGTGGGAATTGAACCCACGCCTCACCTTTACACTCACACGCCTGTGCCTCTGCACATATAACATGCCATGCTATGGCATGCCATGCCATAACAATATAAATACAACTTTACAATATAAGGCTTATTGATCGATACACCGTCTGATCGTCATATGCTCGATAAGCACGTTTAACTTAACAACGAATAAATACAGGTTATAAAATTTTATGCGTAATTTCTATAATATAAAAAAAAATATGGTTTCAATGATGGCTTGACGTGACGCAGCGAGCGCCTGTGAACGTGACTGGTTGTAGGTTCAGATCTCATTCGGGAAAATGAAATATTTAATAGTTCCATCTCTTCGCTTTGGTGTCGAAAGTTATGTTTAACTTCACGCCGTAACCCTTACATAGCAGGATAGGTAGAGGGAACCTGGGAGCCTAGTATTAGGATATTTCGTTCCGTAAGTGTGTAATTGTAAACGCAACTGGTTGTAGGTTCAGCCCTACTCGGGGAAATTCCTGGTGGCGAGGCAAAGAGTGGCGTAGAGTTCTGCTATTCAACACAAGCCTCTAGAATTCGATGGAAAATGGAGAGCATACTGTCTCAACACTAGGTTCTCTCTGCCTACCCTGCTATGGAGGGATACAGCGTGAAGCTGAATAAAAATCATTTTATATAACATTATCAGAAACTCCGAATAAAATATCGGTAAGTTGCCTTATAAAGCTCAATACTGTGTGCTTTTAAAAATGTAATCCAAGGAAAGAAGCTTTTCAGTATTATATTTTAACATAATGGAAGCGATTTTTCAGATTGACTGAAGAGCCTAAAAGCACTTTAAATTTAAAATTTAAAGTAGCCGTTTAGTCAAACTACCACTCGGTACTTAAATAAATTCATTATAATTTCTTTTGTTCATTCTTTCAAATAATAAAAGTAAAAAAAACTATTTTTCTTAAAAGTAATTTTAGTTTAAGACCAAAGTTAAGTTTTTTATTTTTTAACTTCACGATTTACTCTTCTTATAGCCCAGTGGAGAAAGAGAACCGATGATAGTGTCAAAAAAGATAGTGTCCCGATTCTCCGTGTAGGGTAGCGGAACATACGTATTTACTTAAAACAATTGGTAGTAATATATTTATATGTAATCACTCATATATTTAAATGGGTAAATTCCAAAAAAATATTCAATTGGAAGAAAAAATATTCAGCAAAGATTTTTAATTAATCTTAAATATCTAAATAGGACATAAATAAATGTAGTTAGATATTTTATTGTACGACCAATTATTTGCAGAAATTTTACCTTATTTTTTAAACAACTTACACGCAAATATTATTTTTAAACTAATGTACTAGTCCTTGATGTACTCCCAATATATACATTTATTACTTACATTTATTTTCTAAGATTTTTAAAGATATTAACATGATATGTTAAACAAAATCCACTAAAAGGATTTGCAGATGTAAACGCTACAAGAGACGTGAAAGCTCGAACTTTCAAAAGAAAAGTTAATACTTCAAAGAACGTCATTTGGCAAATTCGTCCTTTACGATCGTAATCTTCGGGCCTCTGGAGCTGTGGCTTATCCCCTACGAACTTGGACGAAGAACGGTAATGAAAAAGTTTTAATAAAAAAAAATCTTCATTGTATGGGAAGCACTCTTCTACATATGCCTTTTAGAAGTAGCTACTGATGTATGCATATATGTACTTACTATAAAATATTTACATAAATTGTAGCATATGTGTTATTCTGATGTAAGCTTAGTAAGTATAATTTCATCTGAAACTGTTTAGTAATTTTTACATGTAAGTGGAACAATCGGACACGTCTGCCGCATGCCTGAAGAGTCTTGGGCGAAATCTTCTACCAGATGGATTCCGAGCTCTAAAAGGAGAATTGGCAGACCAAAACGGAGATGGCGAGACGAGCTGAACCATTATAGGCCTGACTGGTGCTCAATAGCGCGATATATATCAGAATAGAAGAAGTGGAGTGAGGCCTTTGCCCAACAATGGGATGGTGCAGGCTAGGGAAAAAAAAATTGGAACAAACATCACAAACATTCACATTTCACAATAGGATAGGATGTATCAACAAAACAAATTAAGTTTAACTTTTTGATGATTTTAAACACTAAACTTGATAGTTGCATATTAATTTCATTTCCTAGAACGAAAAACACGAAAATAATTAATATTCTATAATATAAAATTAAAATAATTCAAATATAAACATTTTCCCAAGTGGGGATCGAATCCACAAACATCCTATTAAAGCTAGAGGCCGCACAATTGCACCACGATGACCTCTATACTATTAATTATATTATCAGTCTTTATATAAAATTACATTTTATTAAATTAAACTCCATCGGTACATCTATTGGGTGGATCCCACCAACGTCTAAAGTCTTTATATATTGTAGTTCTTTTCACTTCATTTTCTTTATTTAACATGGCACAAAAAGCACAATAGTCATCAGTTTCCTCGCTTTCAGATCTATAATGATAAGTATAATGATTTCTCCATTTAAAATATTTAGCGTATAGTTCTGGATTTTTTATTAACTCGTTCATTTTCAGAGCTAACCTTGCTGGTCCAAGCTCTTTGGCGTTCAAGTAAATTCCATCAGGCATGAACCTAAAATCACAATTAATATCATAATTTTGGTTGTAAAAAAAATGAGAGTATCTAATAAGTTAATTAAATTGAAATCATAAGAGTGGTATAATATATGTAAATAAACAAACCTAGACAAATATATTACAAGTGCAAGTAAAGTTTACTAGTAAAGTAAATGACTCTAACAGAGAACAAATATAAATATTTTCTTACATCGTCTATCTGTAACATCTTACAAACATTAAAAAAACATTTTTTTATGGACCTCTTTAATGTCTGCGCTTATTTGAAATGTAAACTACATTCCACATGGAGTTTATTAGATAGACAATTTCAAAGAATGAAGAGAAATGTAATCAGCATCATTCTTTACATTTTAAAGTTATTCTTTTTTCCAGGTCCCGCATGTTGCATGGTAGGCAGGGACAGCCTAGTGTTAAGACACTCCGCTCCCTACTTTCCGCTGAATTCTAAAGGGCTTGCCTAATGAGTAGTCGAACTCAACACCGTGCTTTGCTTCGACATCAGATCGGATAAATGAAAATATTCATTATTTCATTTCCTCAAGTGGGAATCGAACCCACGACTATTACATATCACACGCTTATGCTACTGCACTGCGACTGCGAAATACACTTTTAATGTTGTAAAAACACTCAATAAGCAGTATTTTTATTAACACTAAATAAAAATAGAAATGCTACTGTTATATTACTCAAGTTTCCATAAAATAAAAATATCAATAAAATACCTCGTGTAATTCGCTCCACCATACACAATTGGTATTGCATAGTTATTCAATCCAAGTAATATTTTCTCCGTAACATAATCTTCAGAGAAGGAATTCTCTAATGCCAGATAAAAATAATAATTCTCTTTAATTAATTTATTGCATTTATCACTATCTCTAGGACAAACCTTGGAACTGCACTCTCCATATATATCAACTGTCAAATTATACTTCGACAGTCGTAGTTTTAGCTGTTGTGCAAAATACTCTCTTTTACTTCTTGTATAGCAATTTGACACAAACCAAGCTGCCGCTTTTCTTTTATTCGTCAATATTTTCTTTGTATGATCATTAATTGGTGCCATATTTTCCAATTTCATCCAATGCATCTCTTTTTGGGGCCCAATTATATTTTTCTCCAAATCACGTATTGCCATGTAGCCCCAATTCACATCAGAGTTAAGCTTGTAACTCCAAGTCCAATTATAATATCCATCAAAACGGTTAGTGCAAATGGGGTAGTTGTCAGCTGATTCAATGCTAGACAGTACAAATTTCTGGTGAATCGACCGCCTGATTGGTAATTGATATTTGTGTCCATATTTGTGGAGGAATCGCGCCTCTGGAGCAGCAAAGACGACAGCGTCAAATTTCGTATAATCACCCAGATACGAACGGTTGTCTGTCACGTAACAATTAATGTAGGTACAATTTCTGGATATGAAACCCTCTTGCCCAACCCCCATATAGACAAAAGGTATATTTTTTGAGGATGTCCATTGTAAAATATATTTTAAATTTTTATTAGTATCGTTATCTTCATTAGTAGCTTCAAGATGTCTTTTCCGCAATAGCACATTATCCTCTTCATAATTAATATATTTTATGTCAATAAACAATTTGTACATAAAAAAAACTATTGAACTAAATAGAAAATATACAAAAAGTTTAGTAGCGATGTTATTTTTCATGTTTTTAGAATTATTTTTTGTGAACGCTATAGCAGCGGTCCACGTTTATGAAGCGACTGGCTGTTTGTAACAACTATGTGAAAAAGGTAAACAAATAAAACGAAATGGTATGAAGAATGTGTTTTGTTCAATTTGCAGGTAACAAATTTAATATGTAAAGTTTGGATTTTTGTAGTTGAAAAAAATTTATATTTAGGTACGAGGAAAAAGTTAACGTACAGCTTAGATACCTACTTTTAATAATACTTTTTTAATATACAGGGTGTCCCAGGAGTCAACGATAAAACGAAAACAGGTGATAGACCAAGTCGTGACAGTTATGAGAAAAATATNTTCAATAAAAAAGGAACTAAACAGGAAATTTACGTTATGCATGATAGAAACAACTTTCGGTAAAGATATTTATATTATATTATATATTTAATAAGTTAATTAAGAAAACGGTATCCTACTAGATTATTTCTAAATGTGTACCATTTTTTAAATAAAATATAAAAATAAATAAAAAAAAACGTACAAAAAATCTAAATGGTACGTAACATTTTAACTGATACAAAGTAAATTTTACTCTCTCTCTCTCTCTATGAAATAATCAGCAGCAAACCAAATGAAACCCAAATAAAACCCAAATTACTTGACAACAAGTTATTTTCTTGTTACTAATATGTGATTCACTACATTTCAGTAAGCCATATATTTTATTGATTAGATAATCTAATGACCTTAATCCGAGATAAAAAAATACAAAATTCTTATATAAAAACTAAGTTAAAGCTTATTTTTAAATACATAAACAAGTTTATACCAATCTTTTTCAACATTTTAATAGGATATATCTTAAAGGTAAACTTTCATCATATTTCATTGATAATATTATCGAGCAATAAATTTCTTTGATAATATCTACCTTGTTAGCACTGAACATGTACCATAAATACTGTGATAAACCTTATATTATTTAGAATTAAATACAGTATAATCATAATAGTTAAAAAATAAATAGAATATACGTTATACACTCCAAATTCATACTTTTAGACACCTAATTAACCATTTTATTTACACTTTAAATTCATCCACACATCAAATTCGCAATACAATTAAATAATTAACATCGATTAGGGGGATCCCACCACGACCTAAAATTCGGATACGTTGAAATTTCTTTTACAAGGTTTTCTTCATTTAGCATTGAACAAAATCTGCAATAGTCGTCGGTTTCAACACTTTCATGTCTTAGATGGTAAGAATAATGATTTTTCCACCTGAAGTACTCAACATAAAGGTCAGGATTCAAAATTAATTCATTCATTTTATCAGCTAACTTTTCTGCCCCTAGTTCTCTTGCGTTCAAATATATTCCATCAGGCATAAACCTGGAAAACAGATTTTTTTGAGAATTCACCAAAATTGCATTAAATATTAATATATTTTAGTTATCAATATGTTATATTTTTTAGTATATAATACACCTTAGTATAAATATGATTCATAACGAATTGTTGTCGAGTGATTCATTCAAGATAGTAAAAAAAAATTACAATTCAATACGAACTATAAAAATAGTTTCTAATAATATTAAGAGCATTAAATAAAATTAAATCAGCTTCACGCTGTATCCCATAGTGTACACTGTAGGCAGAGGGAACCTAATCTTAAGACATTCCGCTCTCCATTTTCCGCCGAATTATGGAGGCATTGCGTATTGAGTAGCGGAATTCAATGCCGCAGTTTGCCTCGACACCAGAGCAAATAAATGAAAATATAAATATATTTTTCATTTCCAAAGTGGGGATCGAACCCACAATCAGTCCCAGTAACAGTTACGAAATTTGAACATATCGAAAAATATTGGTTACCTTGTATAATTAGCTGCTCCAAAAACAATCGGTACTGTGTTGTGTGTTAATGGATATATTATTTTCTCAGTCACATAATCTGGTGAAAATGAATTTTCAAATGATAAATAAAAATAATAATCAGCCTGAAGCAGTTCATTACACTTCTCCTCATTGTCTCGTGAACACTTCATGTTCCCGCATCCTCCATATATATCAACGCTCAAATTATATTTCTTCAGCTTCTCTTGCAAATCTTTTACAAAATGTTCTCGTCCACTTCTGGTTCTACAATTGGAGACAAACCACGCCGCTGCTTTTGTCTTGGATTTTAATTTTTCTTTAAACTCTTCACTGACTGGATCCATTTCTGCTAGTTTCATCCAGTGCATATCAGTGTTTGGTCCTATAAGATTATTTTGTGAATCTCTTATAGCCATATATCCCCATCTTGCTGTCGAATCTGTTTTATAGGTCCAGGTCCAGTTGAAAAAGTTATCTAGTCTATTAGAGCAGATAGGATAATTGTCTGCTGACTCTATTGTAGCAAAGGCATATTTTTGATGTGGAGATCTCTTCGCTGGTAAAGATGCTTGACTCATGCGTACCACCTCTGGTCCAGCAAAAGCAATTACATCAAATTTGGTCACATCACCGAGATATGATCTATCTGCAGTGACATAACAGTTTTTATAGACGCAGTTTCTTTCATAATACCCCGTTTGTCCTAGACCCATGTATACAAATGGAACACCTCTTGGACTGGTCCATTGTAAAATATATTTCATTTCTGAATTTGGTTTCAAAGTTGTTTTCGGTATAGCATTATGTAATTTTTGGTTCACTTCTGACTGTTCCGATGCAGTGGTTCTCATAAACGAATATATATTTTCTTGGAATGTAATGTTAACATTTCTCATCCAAAGAAACAGAAAGTATATTGAACTCAATACAGCTATAAGGAAAAAAGTTTTCACTGATATATTAAAACGCATTTTCACAGTTTAATGTAAATCACAATAAGAAACACGTCACTCACTTCCGCTTATGTTAATCTACGAGTAAGTCCGACGTCTAACACATATTGTTGGCATATAAAAAGTTTTATAAACTTCAGTTATCATTGATAGAATATCTTATCTATTGTATGGTATCTGCCATAGCCATGATACAATTTGACGAAATATGTTCGAAAAATCAATTAAATAAAGATTGTTTTTTATCTATATTTATCTTTATATTTGAAACCTTTGAAGAAATCGGCTAAATGGTTTTCTTTTAAAAAGGAATAATTAATACATGTTTTAGTATGTATGCATATATATATATATATATATATATATATATATATATATATATGTGGATGAATTTCATATATTCGCTGACAAGTGTTTAAGTAGTTTTCCGTATTATTATTACGATACGTCACAGGTATTTATTAAAAAAATAGCATTGTTAATTTTTTATTCTAATATGTATACTTAAAAGTTTTGTAAAGAGACATTTATTTTAAATTATTTGCTTATTTTTTTATCTTTAGATTTATCTTTGGATAAATATTGATAAAAACATTACTAAAAATTTTTGACATATATTGATAAGACGCTGAGTCATACCATTTACTGAGTAAGACAAAAGTCAGTGGCGGACTAAGGGGGGGGCGGCGGGGGCGGTCCGCCCCGGGCCTCAGGTCCAGGGGGGCCTCCAAATGGTGCAAATTCCCTTGATCAAATCCTAAATAAGCCCTTGAAAAAACGCATAGTATCTACTTAAGAGGAAGTTTGAGGTTGGAGGGGGCCTCCAATAAACAAATAAGTACAGGGATTAGTGCAGCCTGTACCCGTAGTTTACATTATATTAATTAAAATTACTTTTATCTTTCTAATGTCCATTTAGGTTGCATGTAGTTCCAGTTTCGTAGTTTTTTTCTTCAAGTTCCTAGGGCCTCCAGACCGACGTCATTTTATAAAAGTTTGCGTACTCACTAACCTGAAAGT
>JAKRZM010000748.1:111051-126716 GCA_036379175.1 Heliconius cydno galanthus
CTAGTGACGTCTATGCAAAATTTGAGACTCCTAGCATTTGTAGTAACGAAGTTTCATACAAACTTTCGACCCCAAAAACAACCCCTTAGAAATCGAATATTGCAAATTCCCGTCTTAGCGAGCACCTACGTCCTATAAGTAACTCCTATGCGAAATTTGAGATTCCTAGCACATGTAGTTTCTGAGATTTCGTGATGAGTGAACCTTTCGATTTTATATATATAGATGGGGGATATTTCATTTTTATTATTTCTAAGCAATTTATTTTCACACAATATTAAGAATCTTATATAAATAAATACATAAAATATATTAAAACGTAAAACGTAATACTTGAGGCCGTCATAGCGCAGCGGCACCAGGGTGTAACTGTAACGCGACGGTTGTGGGTTCGATCCACACTCGAGGATATGAAATATTTATTTACGTTTATATTTCCATTTTTTCGCTCTGGGGTCGAGGCAAAGCGTGGCGTTGAGTTCTGCTACTAAACACGCAAATCCTCCACGATTCGGCAGAAAGTGGGGAACGGAGTGTCGTAACACTAAGTTCTTTCTGCCTGCCCTGCTGTGTGCGGGATACAGCGTGAAGCTGATTTAATTTATATTAAAACGTAATTTAAAACAACTGTTACCTCATATTATATCTAAAGTAAAGTGCATAAATAAAACATAGCATAAAGAAACTAAGCCAAGAACAGTATGAATAGGGTCGGTTTTAGTCATAATAGTGAAATAAATCAAAGGGAAGGATCGACGATCCATCACGAAGGGTGCCTGCTGACGCGCCGCGAATATTGCAAGTTTATTATGGCCGTGGGATGGTGCCTGGCTACATTATGCTCAGAGTAATTTATGGGTTAAGTACATTTTTTCCCTTTTTTTTCATTTTCACGCCGTATCCCGCATATAGCGGGAAATGGAAAGCTAGTGTTAGGATGCTCCGCTTTCCAATTTTGCGCCGAATTCTTGAGGCTGAATTTTGAGAAACGGAAGTTAACGCCCAGCTTTGCTGTGATACCAGAGCAAAAAATATTAAAAATTTTATTTTTTTGAGTGCGACCCCACAACCTTGTGCGTAAATATTATTTTAGGTAAAATGCTATTATATTAGGTTAAAACGTGATCGAGATATTTAAATTTTTTTTGTAAAGAACATTTTAAATGTATGTATTTATTATTTTAATAATATATTTTTTTAATTTAAAATACTTTCTAGCTGTAAATGTATGTCTTATTGTACACTTACAATATATACATACAACTTTTTTACAAAATTTAAAAGAAAATCAAGATCTATCATAAATTTGACGTTACCATAATATATTAGTTTGATTAATATATTTCTTACATAATAATATGATTTAATTAAAAAAATAAACAAAATTGTATAATATGCGCTCGGTCTCGGCCTTCAAAAGGTATCCAAGGTATTACAAAAATGTAAAAAGAATTGCTTGGTTAGTGTAATATTCTTAACCTTAAAAAAACATATAGTTTGGAGTATAAATATAAAAAAAAACACTTTAAGTGATGGCTTTACGAGCATGGACATTACATAAATGAAGAATTAGTCCAAGATAAATGAGGGAAGTGTCATCATCCTCCAAACCATCTACAATAAAATATGCATTTGATCTTGCTATGGCGAACGGATTGTCCCAATTGGTTGACTCGCCTAAGCGACTCCTGAATCAAAATATGCAATATGTTTTAAAAAGCTATGAGCTATATAAATAATGTAAAATTAAAAAAATAGTTGAGAATGCCTTATCGTTCATGACTCCTAAACCTAAAGAAAATACATGAAAATAAAACAGATTTCCACTGAATAGATATCTCAAATTTAGAAATAAACTGAATGAGAGTGCAAAAATAACTTTTATTTCTTTATTTACAGGTACATTTACTATACGTTTTAACTTAAGTCTTTTCAAATGTGTTCAAATCGGGCCGTAGTCGAGAGTTTAGAATGTTATATGGACGATTTAGTCGAGTGCTTCGAAGATTTTGTGAAGAAATCACTCATTATAATATCTTTTGGGATCGGTGTTATCGTTGCTATGCTGCTTTATTTACTTAAAAGTGTGTGTGACCGTCAGCCTTCACAAAACGTAGTGACTGGTTAGTATATATTTTTTTATAATGGAAAAAAATTAAAAAAAAAACATTTTTTGTGGAAAATAAAAAAAATATATATTCATGTCTTAACTTATTAAGCCTGAGCCAAAACAAAGAGAACTTAAGTAAACATATTGTGCTCACGCTTTTTTGTCTACAAAGAATTAATTACTTAGATTACTACTTTTTTTAAATTCACGCTATTCCTAATAAGACACTTTCGTTCTCAACTTTTGGCCGAATTCTTCATCACCTATTGAGTGTCAGAATTCAACGCCACTAAATACTATAGAAAACTTTTAATATGACTATATTATTATATTTCAACCGATGGACCAAATTTCAAATCAAATTTTGATGAAATAATTATGATATAATGTTTAAATCAAATTTAATTATATCACAATTATTTAATCATTCAAAATAGTGCTTTTAATACTAGTTAAATAACTTCCGTATTTTATTTATTGTGAAAGCACCTAATATTTCATTCAAATACTAACTCCGATGTCGAATTGAATAGGAACAGCTGAATATTAGGCAATTATAATGTTAATGATGATTGACCCACATACGACACTTCCGATTCATTGGGGAATTTACTGCAGGGGTTTTTAATTTTCGCTTATATATAATTTAAATTATATTATTTTTAAATTCACGCTATATCCCGCATATAACAGAGCGGGCAGAGAAAATATGGAAACATGGGAACCTAGTTTTAAGATATTTTCTTCCCATTGAGAAAGGAAGGGAACGGAAGTGCTGTTATCCGTTTTCCGCTGAATTTTTGAGTTTTTGAATTTGTGAGTGGGCCTGTCACGTTTACAATCACACTTTGTAATAACAAAAATTAATAAAATCGTAGAAAAATTAAAAGCAATTTGACATGAAAAATCCATTTTTTTTTATAGAAAATGCAAGCAGATCTCAAAATCAATACGAAACCCGTAACTTGGTAGAAGAAAACACTATAAATTCGCTTCGAAATGACTTATATAATAATCAAGCAACACAAAAGAATATACTAAAAGAGAAAGCACCTTCAACTTCCAATTATGATGATGAGAAGCAAATTCTGACTAGCAATACCACAATACCGAGGCCTCTTCTCATGCCGAGCTATGATGAGCAAATCCTAAGGGATATTGGTCTGGCTTCATGTTCTAAGGTGAGTTCCAGGGGTTCTGTAAGAAATTAGTTCTACATACAATCTTGAAAATTTAATCTTTGTCTGTTTGTAAATATAGGTAATTTACGTATAAAATATTCTGTGATTTTTGTGTTTCTGTTTGTCTGTATCCCATATATATACATAGTATAGAGAGATGAGACCTAGTGTTAAAATATTTGGGTGTTGAGTGGGCACGGATCACCCAGTCGCCTAACTCTTGCTACAAGCATGGTTATGGGTTCGATCCCAACTCGAAATGAATGTTTTTATTTTCCCCCTCTATTTAGACAAAGTCCAGCGTAGAAACACTTGTCTCGTATTTGTGCGGAAAGAGAGTATCTAGTATATATATAAAAGGTTCTCTCCGCCTACCTGGCTATAAGCGGAATAAAACTTGAAGCCAAGAATATTAATTAAGCAAGCTTCCAATCACAAATATTATTTTGTTATTATTTTTTTAATTAGTCAAATTTAGTTAATATAACGTGATATTTTCAGACCAACTGTAAAATTCGAAATAATAATCAAGTTATTTCGTCTTCTAAGTAAGTTATTGTAGTTTTTTTTCTATTAACAAATAAATATCTTTATATATAAGGTTTATTTTGTACTATAGAAAATATATATTAGTATATATATATAATAGTGTTTTTACATATTGGGTGGCAAAAGTCATCACCGCTCTTCTAATGTCTTCATTTCAAATACAACCATTTCCTGACCATCGAACACAGTAGATTATATATTTTTCTTTTTCTTTTTATCTTTCGGTTGATGCCATCCGTGGTGTAGGCGTACAAAGTGTGAATCTAAACTTAACTGGATGTGGGTTCAATTCCCATTCGGAGAAATGAAATATTTATATGAATTTATAATTCCATTTTTTCGCTCTGGCGTGCCAGTGCAACACGCAATGCCTCCAGAATTGGGAGGAACGGAGTATCTTAACACTAGGTTTAGCTTTTATGTCGAAAGTAGATATTTAATATATTTTACCAAAAAAATATCTTTATCGTATAAACAACAACTTTTCTGACCGCATTAACGTGAGCTACTGTAACTTTTGAAGTCGTAAAAGATTATTTCCAAACTTACCCAAATACATAACTTCTTAATACTTGCTTATTAAATACTAGTTACTCACCACAGCTTCACTCGAGGGATTTTTTTAATAAGAATAATTTGTACGTATGTCTGTTCATATATGACTTTCCTATTTTTACTCTATATCAAATCTCATATAATTTAATTTAATAATTTATNACAGACAGACAGACAGACAGACAGACAGAGTTACTTTCGAATTTATAATAGAGGTATGGATTGGGTGGCAAAAGTCAACACCGCTCTTCTAATGTCTTCATTTCAAATACTAACATTTCTTGTGCTTACTAAACTAAACAACTTATGATCATCGTACACAGTAGTTTATATATTTTTATTTTTCTTTTTTTTTCTTTTGCTTGAGGTCAGCGTAGGCGTACAAAGTGTGACTCTAAACTTAACTGATTGTGGGTTCAATTCCCACTCGAAGAAATGAAATATTTATATGAATTTATAATTCCATTTCTTCGCTCTAGCGTTCCAATGCAACACGCAATGCCTCCAAAATTCGGTGGAAAGTGGAGAACGGAGTCTCTTAACACTAGGTTTAGCTTTTATGTCGAAAGTACATATTTAATATATTTTACCAAAAAAATATCTTTATCGTATAAACAGCAACTTTTCTGACCGCATTAACGTGAGCTAGTGTAACTTTTGAAGTCGTAAAAGATTATTTCCAAACTTACCCAAATCCATAACTTCTTAATACTTGCTTATTAAATACTAGTTATTCATCACAGCTTCTCCCGAGGGATTTTTTTAATAAGAATAATTTGTACGTATGTCTGTTCATATATGACTTTCCTATTTTTACTCTATATCAAATCTCATATAATTTAATTTAATAATTTATGAACATATATGTTGTAGTCTTTGTACTGGTTTTACGAGTATATGTATTTATATATAAATATCGTATATATTAGTAGTATATGGTTTGTATGTATGTTTGTATGTATATGTGTATTTATAGTAAACGTAACACGCTTGTGTTGCCAAGTACTTTTATAATTAAAAACTTTAGTAGATGTTCTCTATGACAACATGAGTGTATATTTTACATGAAACTTTTAATTTATCTACAGAGTTCCGATAGCAACTTCGTCGACAACGAAATATAAATCCATACATTCCATTCGTCAGAGCAAACGTACGTTAAAATTATAATATTACTATAGTTTAAAAAGTATTATATATAACAACATGATATGAAAAGCAGAAACCCAATGAGTGTACTCCAGAGGGAAAATTCCCTAAATTCTTATAACAAGAAAAAATATCGTCAAGCGTGGGACTGTAAACGTGACGGTTGTGAGTTCGATTCCCACTTGAGGAAACGAATTGTTATATATTAATATTTTCATTTCTGCAGTTCTGTCACTCGACATACTATGTCTCTGCTGAAGCAGAATGTGGGGACCGGAGTGTGTTTACACTATATCCTCCTGTCCCTCTGATCTCTCTTTCTACCCTGTTGTATGCGGGATGAAAAATAAATAATTAATAAACATATAAATATAATTTCTAGCAAACATATCATCATCGCAAATATGCCAGAGACCGTTGGAAAAACAAGACTCCTGCTGCTCCGTATGCTGCAACAATAAACCCAGCACGAAGTGGAGCAAATTGTAAACTTTATTAATTATACCAGAAAATTCGTAATAATTTGTCGTTGGCTCTGTTAGTTTTTGTATTTGTCATTTGGGAGTATTTTTTTTGTAAAAAATGTGTTAATATTAATAATGTTTTGTTTTGTTTTGTTTCTTTATTTATTATATATTTATTATGTGTTTGTTTTATTTTACCTTTTATTGTGTTATTTAGTATGTAAATAGTTTATTTAAATATGAGATAGTTAACATAATTAATGTTATTTTATTGAATTAAATAGTGGGGATGTGCGTACAACTGAAAAAACTGGTGCACAGCATCTGACTGTAATGGCGATGGGTGTGGGTTCAATTCTCATTCAGGGGAGAAATGAATTACTTTCAGGGGAGAAATACAAAATCTGGCATTCAATTTTGACATTCTCCTCGCGCGCACCTGTAGCTCCTCTGGTGCTGCACGGTGTCGTGGGCCGCGGTGATCACCACCAGGTGACCCGAACGCTCGTTTGCCTTGTCCTTTTTCCATAAAAAAAATAAAAATAAAATCAACATGCAAATTCTCAAAGGGAGAGTTTCAATTCAGAAGGAGATTTTTAGTATAAGGTTTTGTGTGCTTACACCAACAAATACGGTGAAACACTGAAAACACACGTTTTATACTATAATATAATAACCTAGTTAGAGTAAAAAACTTGTTCAATAGCATTTCGTTAATAAAAATAAAATTTGAAAAGGCAATCAAGAAAATTTTACATTATTCGTATTTCTAACCTCAACTGTAATATTTTCCACTTCACAGTAAAGCTGCTGGATTGTTTATTAGCGAACACTTCATAATTACCTCGGACAGGTATTTTCTTTGAACAAAGGGAATATAAATATCCTACTTATAATATAAATTTACAAAGTAAATATTAATTTAATTCGTCACTTCAACTGGGAGTTTCTTACAATTGTATTGAAATAATTAAAAAAACAATTAAGTGCGAATTAGAGTCGCCCTCTGTTAATTTAACAAACTTAAGTTTTCGGACATTATGGACGTATTTTGTATGAAATTAACTACAAATAATAGATTGTATTGATTTTTTTTTATAAGAAAAAGTATTAAATATAGGACCTTGGACCTAAATGTTTAGTATAATAGTATAAATATAAAATCGAAAGGTCACTCACTCATTACGAAATCTCAGAAACTACATGTGCTAGGAATCTCAAACATTGCATAGGAGTTATTTATAGGACGTAGGTGCTCGCTAAGACGGGAATTTGCAATATCCGACTTCTAAGGGGTTGTTTTTGGGGTTGAAAGTTTGTATGAGTCTTCGTTACTGCAAATTCTAGGAGTCTCAAATTTGCATGGACGTCACTTATAGGATGTAGGTACTCATGAAGACAGAAGTTAATAATAACGTAGTTCACGCAGGCGAAGCCGCGGGCGGGCCGCTAGTATAATAATATAATTGGTATTGACAGACGGACACACGGACATCAAACATTTGAAACAGAAAAAAATTTAATGACGGGTGACAGGCACTATTTTTACATAATAGCAAAGTCTATTTTTAAACGGTTTTATTTAGCTCACCCCGTTTGTTTATTTATTTGTTTGTTTGGGTCAAATTTAGTAATTGAAATTTAACCCTCTTCCCGTTAACCGATTGATCTGAAATTTGGTATACGCCTTTGATTCTGGTGACAATACAATTATCCATATTCAATATTATTGTGAATCCAAGATGGCCGCCGCTACAAGATGGCGGACAACTTAGTTTTTTTCAATCCCATCAATATGGGTATCAAATGAAAGGGCTTGTCAATTAGAATTCAGTGGACTATACAAAATCAAAATCCAAGATGGCCAACACTACAAGATGGCGGACAAGTTAGTTTTTTTCAATCCTATCAATACGGGTATCAAATGAAAGGGCTTGTCAAGTAGAATTCAGTGGACTACACAAAATCAAAATCCAAGATGGCCGCCGCTACAAGATGGCGGACAAGTTAGTTTTTTTCGATCCCATCAATATGGGTATCAAATGAAAGGGCTTGTCAAGTAGAATTCAGGGCACTATACAAAATCAAAATCAAAGATGGCCACTGCTACAAAATGGCGGATAATGTAGTTTTCAATCCCATCAATATGGGTATCAAAATAAAGGGCTTGGTAAGTATAATACAGTATACTATACACAATTACAATATGAATCTCCCACCTAAGTCAAGATCTGGTATCCTGTCGAGGACTGTGTGGCTATAGGGTGCCTAAAAATGAGACGTCGCTAGGGGTACACCACCCAAGGTAAAAGGTAAAAGCGCGCCGAGAACTGTATGGCACTAGGTGGATAAAAATGATATGTCGTTAGCGTTTTCCCCTCAAGATTCAGGCACATCTTGTTGTACATAGCCTTGCTCCTCTATTGGACCTCTGGGGGGTCGATCGTAACATTCTCCATTAACCTTGCAATAATGAGGCACTCAACGAATTGAATAGTAGGAGAAATAAAAACTAAAAACTTAAAAATAAAAAAGTAAAAAAAAAATTTTAAGTTAAACGGTTTTATATTGCAGATAAATGTACTAAAAAATAAAAAATAATTTCATGGAAATTATGATTACTAAAATAAAATCGTGGGGCACGTCCAATATCTACAATCGAAAGACATGGCATGAGACTTCACCCACCTAGTGGTAAGTAGAAAGTGTCCCCACGATTTTATTTTAGTAATCATAATTTCCATGAAATTATTTTTTATTTTTTAGTACATTTATCTGCAATATAAAACCGTTTAACTTAAAATTTTTTTTTACTTTTTTTATAATATAAAATCTACACTATAATAGCTCGTAGGTCTAAAGTAAATATTTTCCAGTTTTCCACATGATATCAATGGAGTCTCACAATAGCCTGTGAAATGGATGTCAGTAAATATGTTGGAATGTACTTCCCTTTGTATAAACATTTTTATCTCTTGTTCTAAACCTGCGTGTATTTTATGTATGAATTTATGAATGCTTTCATGCAAACGTGCAAATGCCTTTTCATATGTATTTTATATTAAAAAATATTTTTTGTTGTAACTTCGATTCCCACTCCGATAATGAATTATTTAATATTTTAATTTCCCGGCTTCGGGGACGGTAGTGTCTAAATGGAAACGGAGAGTTTGAACATTACTTACCTACCTAACCTGCTATGTGCGGGATACAGCGTGACAGTTAATAAAAATGTGACACACTATAATATTTGTTCTCACTTTGTTTTTTATTTTTGTTAATTAATTTTAATTACACGTAATGCTTTTGGTATTCGGTGGAAAGTGGGGAACGGAGTGTCTTACTCTTAACACTAGGTTCCCTCTCCCTATTCTGCTGTTTGCGAGATACAGCGTGAAGCTGATTGATTTATTTTTAAACTGGACAGAAATGTTATGTAGAAATTAAAAATACCGGTCAAGTGTGAGTCGGACTCGTGCACCGAGGGATACGATAGATATCACGATTGTAGGTCAATGGCACTACAGGTGTATGCACCCATATTGTGTGGAATGGACTCCAAATAAAAGTTTGTATTTTTTTTTCATTGTTTCCATTTTTCTGATTATTTCCTTTATTTTTATTGCAAGTGCCCAGTTCTCACAAAAACATGGCATAAATGGTGGTATCATGTTTTTGGTATATATGTTTATTTTTAAACACTATTTATCCTATATTCATGATACTCATTAAAATATGTTTCAAAATTATTTTTCTTTATTTCAATTTTGACAATTCAAACGACAATAAGAAAATCTCCAAAATAAAATTAATTATGTAGAAATATACAAAATATTTATTAATTAGGCATTTAATCGAATCTATATTCGTTTAAGTCCTAATAATGAATATCTTATAAGAACAATGGCTAAACGGCGAGTGTATTCAGGTTCAGATTTAACTTGTTTTTAAAAATGCCTTTGATTGTGACTGTATTATCTAAGAAAAAAGAAATTGTGTCTAGGCTCTAGACTAGGTTCCCTTAGCCTACCCTTCTGTGGGCGAGGAAGAAAATGAGATAGACACCTTTATGTACCTATATATAATTTTCAATTTCTCTACATTTGACTAAAATAACCTGACAATTCCATATTTATAAATATTTCAGGTGTGTGCCATCCACGGCGTGCAGGGAACGGAACAGATAGCTTTGAATTTACCAAATTCACTGACTTCATGAGAAAATTCTTGCGGAGGATTTACTCTCCTTTAACCAGCAATCACATCACCGTTGTATCTATGGTGTTGGTGGTCCTCGCGTTCGTGGTACTCTTACCACAGAGAGTGCACCATAAGGAACTAAAAGCTATGAAGAACGTGCTGGATCGAATGACGGTAGAAAAGTATCGTTCTTTTATAATATATAGTTTAGAATCTAGTGTAGTCTAGACTTATTTTTTTTCTTTCTGCGGGAAAACTGGAGATTTTCATGATGTGAGTTCCGTGATACTAAAATTTCTTCCATTAACTTCCGTTCAGTTTTAGTTGTACTTAGAATCAAACGTCAAATCAATCAATTAGTCAGTTTGAAATATAAGCGATAGTTGTGAGATTAACAATCACGAGCACGTTATTCAAATCCCATACCTAACATAAAACATAGGAGGATATAATGTCGAAACACTCCGCTCACCGCCCGAATTTGGAACAAAACTCAACGCCGCGTTTCATCTTATCTAAGCGAAAAAATAAAAATAACGTTACCCCAACTAGAATCAAACCCACAATCATCCTGTTCACATTTAAACGCTTTACCTCTGCGCTACGATGTAAAAAAGTATTAAATATATATCCATACCTATATTATAAATTCGAAAATAACTCTGTCTGTCTGTCTGTTACGCAATCGGGGCCAAACCACTAATTTAATTGTGACAAAATACTCATATAGAGATACTTGAGGGTCTCGGGATGAACATAGGATACTTTTTTCCTCATATTTGTAATATTTTCGATATATACCAATATATTAAAATACTTATTAATATGACATGCAATTTATCCCGCCATGCTAATAACAACCGTCGCTATGCGACCGTTGCTAAGCACCGATTTGCAAAGTTTATTGTTAGAAAACGTCACCCAAAATGAGCTTGCTTAACGCATCTCTCTATTGGAAACTGAAAATAATTTCATAAATATATTTAATAAATATTCGTATAGTTCAAGCGGGCGTAGCCGCGTTCGGGTCCACTAGTATATATATATATATATATATATATGTAGGTGTACCATTTCAAACCACAAAGCAGGTCACACACAATATTGCATCGGGTAAAAGTTTACAGAAAATTCGCTTAGTTACATACGAGTACGTACTGCGCCGTGCTGTCGACCGAACTTTATTTTAAACCCGTATTTGTATTTCGGACTATTTTTAACGTGGTCCGAATAAATATAGTATAATTGTATTTGTTTTCCCAATATGAACGCTTGTGTTAAGTTTATGTTGGGTTTATATGAATATTATATTATTTTTTTGTAGCTATATCTCGCACATAGCATGGTAAGTATAGGAAGCTCGGGAACCTAGTGTTAAGACTCCGTTCCCATTAAGACACTTCTGTTCCCCATTTTCTGTGGAATTCAGGAGGCGGAACTCAACGCCTCTATATTTTATGGTAACATTTCAAAATTTGGTATGCTTTTGAAACTTTACTGTAGAAATGTAACTTGCTCACGTGCGAATATGGCTTATGATATAATTTTTTGATTGAAAAAAAAAACAACTTGCTTCTAAACTGCTTGAAATTTTCTGTTCAATTGACTTTAATTTAGAATTTACGATTTCTACAATCCAACGGCAAAACATGAACGTCCCTTAATAATTCTTCATTAAGTGGAAAAAAATATTGTTCAAAGTATTCCTATGAAATAAAGTAGACAGATGCTAATTACAATGAATTTTAGAAAGAGTTTTTGTCTATTTATTTTCTTTATAAAATCTATTTTACTTGTTACCAAATCAACTGTATTTAGTATATTGTTAAACAAAAAATAATCTATTTTTTCAATTTTTTATAATAATAATAATAAATAATTTTAAGAACCAAATCAGTAATAATATTACTATATTAATTCTACTTCACATTGACAGGAGGAAGTCGACCGCGCTGAAGTGACGTGTGTGGCCGCCGCTGAGAAGCTTTGCTGTCTCCACTCGATTTGCGACGAAACGACTGAAGCGGTTTGATCTTAGACTATAAATTATTATTTAAGTGCTTTTTAAAAGTAATTTTTAATGAAAAAAAAAACACTGATTCCAAACAGTAAATTAAAAAGATGAAATTCAGTTATTCGTCCAGTTTTCACTCACATCATAAGACTTATGTAATTTTCTCATGGATAAAACTGGACCAAATTTAAAACGGCATCACACGGAAAGCACCAGATTTTAAATAAAAAAGAATAGATAAAAAAGAAACATAAAAAAATAATAAAAAATATAGGTACATCGAATCGAGAGCCCTCCTTTTACAGAAGTCAGCTAAAAATATAATTATAATGAATACTTTGAAATAAATAATGATAGTGATTTTCAGTTCTAAATTAAATTACACTAGTTTCTTACATAGTTTCTTAGAAATTAAATGGAACGAAAGTTGTGTGTTTGTGTTGATGTGGAACGAATGTTTTAACGATAAAAATAGTGCTTTCCCAGAAACAAGAACACCGTAATATATCGATGTGCACCAGCGGATGCCTCATCACCACCCGGTCTGAGCCCATTCAAGCGGAGAAGGAAAGTGGTGTCATTCGAAGAGCCTTCTACAACAGAGATACATCACAAAGGGTATTGTTGAAACATTTGAAGGGAATCCTTAATTATTTTTATTTTCTCGATCTGGTAAATCACATACACAGGCGAATATTGAAAACGAAATATCTTAATATCAAGTTGTATCTGCCTATTCTACAAAATAGTTGGGTAGGAATACATAAAAAAAAAAACTAAGATATGTACACCAAATTAGTAATTATTTTAGCGTTATTCTGTATCCCGCATGTAGCGGGGTAGGCAGAGGGAGAGTGTTAAGAGACACCATTACCCACTTTCTACAGAATTTTCCAGGCATTGCGTGTTGAGTGGCGGGATTCAACGACGCGCTTTGCCTTATTACCAGAGCAAAGAAATAAAAATATTCATAAATAATAATTCGTTCCCTCAAGAATCGAACCTACAGCCTTCGCGTTTACAGTCACACACTACGACGACCTTATTATTTTGTAATTGATTTTATCTATTCTTTTATCTACATATCAAATTTTATATCCAGCGAGACATTAAGGTAGACAATTAAAAAAATATCAAAAGTTTGATACAATTTAATCATTTCACGGTGTATCCCGCACACAGTAGGGTAGGCAGAGGGAGCCTTGTGTTGAGACATTCCGTTCCCCACTTTCTGCCGAATTCTGGAGGCAGAGCGTATTAAGTGGCAGCACTCAACGCCGCTCTTTGCCTCGACGCCAGAGCGAAGAAATGGAAATATATACGTAAATAAATATTTCACTTCCTCGAGTGAGGATGGAACCCATAACCGTCGCGTTACAGTCACAACCTTGTACCGCTGCGCCAGGACGGCCTTTTAATCATTTCATTTCTTTTTTTTTCAGGAAATTGCTATAATGTCGATTGTATACACCGACTCGTTTGACCATCAAGTAGAACTGCCATTTCAGTAGTCCATCAATCAAGTGAACAAATGAAGTCTTTATAAGTACTTTACTATTGAAAACTGTTTTTCTATGAATGTATAATGAATTAAAATGATTTTAAAGCGAATAATATTATTATGACACACATCAAAATAGAAATATTTTATTTATTTGATTAGTTTATGTTTTTGGTCGTTATTATTAAACAAAAAAAACCGGACAAGTGCGAGCCGGGCTCGCCCAGCGAGGGTTCCGTACAAAAATTGGAGGTCTCGAGCTTTTTCTGAAATTCAGTATTAGCTTAGCCAGAGCCCTTTCAAGAGAAAATGAAAATAGTTTATATGTAATCATTCCCGAGACTGATACTCGAATTTATAACTTAATATATAGACGAGCTTTTTCGTTGTTTACATAGGATCAAAGTTAATAAGCACGGGCATTAGCGCGACAGGTTGTGGGTTCGATTCCCTTTCGAAGAACTGAAATATTTTTATTTTCACGCTGTATACGAGACAATACGCGATATCTTTCTTAACATGCCTCTAGTATTCGACAGAGAGTGAGGAACGGCTATGTTTTAATGGAAACGGAGTGTCTTAACACTAGGCTTCCGGCTTACCTCTGCCAACTCTGTCACGTGCGGGATACAGCGTGAAGCTAAAATATATATAACACTTCTTAAAGTATTATATTACTCATTGAAAGAACGTCATACTTTTATTTACATTTTATACGCGCGTTAATTCCAAAACGTTAATTTCAATGGCGTTTTTGTTACATAGAAGCGAAGCATGTCACTGCCTCAAAATAGAATTGTACAGTTTATATATAAAGTCTACCCCTCAAAAATTAAACTAAGATAAATAAATCTGTAAAAAAAATATATTTAAAATTTTAATTTTAAAATTTAACACATTGCTTATGTTGAGAGGTGGAACTTAACGTCACGCTGTTTTTGCTGTAGCAGGAAAAATAAAAAAATATATATATTCTACCTTCCCCCGAAGGGAACCCAAATTTATTACCATCTTGCTTACAGTCGAACACTGTACCTATATGCGTACATATATACGTTTATACACAAACAGACAGACCAAAAATTGTATTATATACCTATTACGTGAAAGATGTGTAAATGTATTAAAATGTAATGTATATTTCGAATTACCTAATTAGGTAACGTAGGACTACGTATTTAAAAAATATAATAATTTTTATTTTACTTCAAGTTTTTTTTTCCTAGTTTTAGTAATTATTCATGTTAATATTTTAATCATTAATATTTGAACATTTAGTCTATGTTTTACTATAGATGTAGAACATAAAAAAAAGCTATTAAGTAAAGTCATCAAAACTTGACTTTTCTTTCTATAATAAATAATTATATGACAGTTATAAAAAATAACGCAATAAATATGTGAACAAAATTTTAAAGTAAAACATGGCTATTAATAAAATCATAAAAAAATTACTAGGCGAAGTAATATTATGCTTCACAATAGCGATTCTTGCCGGCCACATAACAACAAGCTTTTGGGAACGATATTTAATACAAAAAGAACTTTATAATATGAAAGATAACCTGCGACGCTTGAACGTAAGCAATTTTGTGCGTTTCTTGGATTTAATTTTAAACTATATGAAAAATAAATTATAAGCAAAAAACCATTTTTAGAAAAAGCTTTTATTTAAACGCTTTAAAAAGGACAAAATAAAGTTTTTCTTTTAAATTTTAACTATCAACTCATAACCTCATTGTACACAATTTATATGATCATAAAAGCTTGTCGCGTTAATCAATATTTGATTAAATTGAAACTTTAAAAATTGAAATTTAGCAGATTTTACATAATTAAATTAGCAATAGTTTAGTTACACAAGTAAATCGCGCGACAAGCTTTTATGATCATATAAATTGTGTACAATGAGGTTATGAGTTGATAGTTAAAATTTAAAAGA
>JAKRZM010000748.1:132976-187931 GCA_036379175.1 Heliconius cydno galanthus
ACTCAACGCCGCTCTTTGCCTCGACGCCAGAGCGAAGAAATGGAAATATATACGTAAATAAATATTTCACTTCCTCGAGTGAGGATGGAACCCATAACCGTCGCGTTACAGTCACAACCTTGTACCGCTGCGCCAGGACGGCCTTTTAATCATTTCATTTTTTTTTTTTTCAGGAAATTGCTATAATGTCGATTGTATACACCGACTCGTTTGACCATCAAGTAGAACTGCCATTTCAGTAGTCCATCAATCAAGTGAACAAATGAAGTCTTTATAAGTACTTTACTATTGAAAACTGTTTTTCTATGAATGTATAATGAATTAAAATGATTTTACAACGAAGAATATTATTATGGCACACATAAAAATAGAAATATTTTAATTATTTGATTAGCTTATGTTTTTGGTCGTTATTGTTATCATTATAAAACGAAAAAAACCGGACAAGCGCGAGTCGAGCTCGCCCACCTTGGGTTCCGTACAAAAATTAGAGGTCTCGAGCTTTTTCTGAAATTCAGGCTTAGTATAGCCAGAGCCCTTTCAAGAGAAAATGAAAATAGTTTATATGTAATCATTCCCGCGAGTGATACTCGAATCTATAACTTAATATATAGACGAGCTTGATTGTTGTTTACATAGGATCAAAGTTAATAAGCACGGGCATTAGCGCGACAGGTTTTTCGACAAGTTCGATTCCCTTTCGAGGAACTGACATATTTTTATTTTCACGCTGTATACGAGACAATACGCGATATCTTTCTTAACATGCCTCTAGTATTCGACAGAAAGTGAGGAACGGCTATGTTTTAATGGAAACGGAGTGTTTTAACACTAGGCTTCCGGCTTACGTCTGTCTACTCTGCCATGTGCGGGATACAGCGTGAAGCTAAAATATATATATAAGACTTCTTAAAGTATTACTCATTGAAAGAACGTCATACTTTTATTTACATTTTATACGCACGTTAATTCCGAAACGTTAATTTCAATGGCGTTTTTGTTACATAGAAGCGAAGCACGTCACTGGCTCAAAATAGAATTGTACAGTTTATATATAAAATCTACCCTTCAAAAATTAAGCTAAAATAAATAAATGATATATAGCTAAAAATTATATTTAAAATTTTTATTTTATAATTTAATACATTGCTTATGTTGAGAGGTGGAACTTAACGTCACGCTGTTTTTGCTGTAGCAGGAAAAATAAAAAAAAAATATATATTCTATCTTCCCCCGAAGGGAACCCAAATTTATTACCATCTTGCTTACAGTCGAACACTGTATCTATATGCGTACATGTATACGTTTATACACAAACAGACAGACCAAAAATTGTATTATATACCTATTACGTGAAAGATGTGTAAATGTAATAAAATGTAATGTATATTTCGAATTACCTAATTAGGTAACGTAGGACTACGTATTTTAAATATATAATAATTTTTATTTTACGTCAAACTATATAGTCAGTTTCTTTCCTAGTTTTAGTAATTATTCATGTATATGTTAATTATTAATATTTTAACATATTTTAGTCTGTTAAAAAAAACTTTAATAGTTTTTATAAAGTCATCAAAACTTGACTTTTCCTTCTATAATAAATAATTATGACAGCTAAAAAAATAACGCAATAAATATGTGAACAGAAATTTTAAAGTAAAACATGGCTATTAATAAATTCATAAAAAAATTACTAGGCGAAGTAATATTATGCTTCACAATAGCGATTCTTGCCGGCCACATAACAACAAGCTTTTGGGAACGATATTTAATACAAAAAGAACTTTATAATATGAAAGATAATCTGCGACGCTTGAACGTAAGGAATTTTGGGCGTTTCTTGGGTTTAATTTTAAACTATATGAAAAAAAAGTCAAAAGCTAAGAAACATCCATATCTTGATCTCATCATCATCAACAGCCATCTTTTGTCCACTGTTGGACATAGGCCTTCCCCAATTCTCGCCACCCCACTCGATCCTCAGCTTTTCGGACAGCTTTGCCTGCCAACTGGGTATCTTGATATACAAATAATTTATTTGATATACATACAATTATTTAATGAATATCAAAGGCCGTAGTGGCGCAGGAGCTCAAGCGTCTGGCTGTAAACACGACGGTTGTGAATTCGATTCTCATTCAAATGAAATATTTAATAGTTTCATTTTCCTCACTCTGGTAAAGACAAAACGCGGCGTTTAGTTCCGCCATTAAATGCCTCAAGAATCGACTGAAAATGGGAAACGAAATGGCTTAATGGACAACGATATATCTTAACACTAGGTTCCCAGGTTCTCTCTGCCAACCCTACTATGTGCGATGATAAAATAATCATTGTCCTAAATTAATGAAACTTATCATTAAGTTTAAGCTCAGTATCATATAAATGTTGTTATATAGTTAGAATGCATCTGACTCAATAAATACTCGTGAGGAATATCATTCGGGGAATTAGTTCGATATATTTGTAATGTAAATTCTGTGATTTCCTCCGTCCAGTCGATGACTGTAAATATATAGTATACGAAATTATGACATCACCACTGCCATTAAAACATAATCAAGGAGACGAAACAAGGAGAGTCAATTAATTTTACGTATTAGCTATGTAGGCTGTCTTCTTATATTTTCAGTAAATTTCAAATCCAAATTAATTTTACAGGTCACAGTTAATTACATAGGAAATGCATATGATAACTTGCATAATGAATTAATAGGCTTAGCGGGATCAAAACAACCAAAGCAGCCTCGGCATAATGTTAAATTTTCAAATCAACACCACGATGCGACTACAGCTAAAACTCTACAATATGAAATTATAAAAGAAATTGATAATGAAAAAAATCGGAAACCAATTGTACAGAGAGAAATGGGAATTATGAGTAATTCATACAATGCAATTAATAACAGCGAAAATAGAAATGTCTCAACTTTTACCAATAATCCGTCTAAGACCACCGCTGTTGGTGGAGAATCTGAAGGACCCTACAGTAAAAGTAAATATAGTTGTAAATTGAAAAAAAGTCACGAATCTCAAGAATCTTGTAAAACATGTGTCTGTCGTTACAAATAAAATTATATGTACATACTTGTCTAATTTATTTACCTTAATAAAGACCTAAATTTAATAGACAAATTTAAATTTTACCTGGATCAAATTAAGTCTTAGTTGTGCATCCTCGATAACGCAAGCAACTCTTCAATTACTACGCCCTACTTGTTTCCGTGAAGCTAGATTACAAAATGGAGTTTAGTATTCGTGTGAAGAATCTGGTCAAGATGGATAATTGACATGGAATTTGCTGATATGGAATCCTCTAATAACGGAGTAAGACCTAAGGCATTTGCTGCTATTGGGAGCGAAGAGATGAAAAATTGCCGCATAAAACTAAAATATAATTAGCTCAATCTCTTCTTTTTCCTATACTTGATTATGCAAATTCCTGTTACCTAAATGTCACAGCAATTACTAAATAAAGTCATCCGTCTCCAAAACTTAATAATTAGAAACAATTTTGGATTGATGAAATAAGACCATATTTTTGACTATGAAACGTAACGTAATTATCATGCACTTATCTTTGTATTTTCCTTTAACTTTAACTCTTTCATAGCTCAATTTTAAGTGTTTATCAATAGAAAGTTGGCTGTAAGAGACCACTTTTAGTGCTAAAGCCGTCTTTGACCTATTCTGGTCAATATGTAAAATTTGTTATATCAATTCATATTATCATTTTTGTGTAATAAAGAGTTTTTGATATAATTTAAATTATAATTAGCATCCAAATTAATATATTAATATAATAAAAAATATTTAAAATCGAACTATACATTTTATTTATAACAATAATGAATGAAAGCATTATTCCTTATTCGTATTATCTTTATTATTTGTTAAATTATACACATCTAAAATGTCCCAAAACAAAAGTTTCTTTGAAAAATTATGTTTTCTCCATTTTCTTCTAGTCAATCGGTATTAATATTAGTGAACTTAGGACTTTTCGTGGCAACGTTACTGTTATTATCTCGTTTAAATGATTCACTCTTTACAAACACATCGACATTTGGAAGTAAATAGTGGGTATTTGGATTCCATACAAAATCACCTCCTTGGAGCGTGTGTGCTAATGCTTCTAAAATTTCCACTTGTCCTTCGATTTTAGGTAGGTCGTATGAGAATTTTACCACGTTATTTTCTAAATCATGATAGGATTTTTTCATTTTCGATATGTTATACTGAAATGAAAAATTACAAAATAAATTTGAAAAACGGGGTTTAGTTACAAGCGTACTGATAACGCAGTGGTTGTCAGTCCCACTGGGAGGGAATTAATTATTATTTATTATTAGTTTACTTTAATTTTTTCGCTCAGGTATTTATGCAAAAACGTTAAGTTCCAGCACTCAAAAGTTACACACAATGCCTCGAAAATTAAGGAGAAAGTGGGGAACGTCTAGTTTTAACACTCGTTTCCTAGGTTCCCTCTATCCTGCTATATGAGGGATACAGCATTAACCTTTATAATTAAAGAAAATTGTTGACAAATTATTTTACTATATGAATATAATTTTATAATAAAAATAGAATTACCGCAATTTCATCTATATTTCTGGTAATATTATGGATATCACATTTCTTACTGCACATATTGCAGTGGTACTTTAGGAGTACAAATATTATTGCAATCAAACTCGTTAATATTAGAAAGTTACAGATATTACAAAAGAAACAAGATTTTTGTGGACGATCTTGTATGGATAATTGCGTAGGTCGCAATCTTGGCCGTCCTCGTCGGTTTCTACGTCCACGGTATTCCATTTTTTACTAATTTTGTAGCTGTCCTTATAAATTATTTAATTTTTACATTGAAACATTTCTTTGATTTCATTTAATTAGTTTTGTGTGTAAGTATGTACAATATCCTTTAAAAAAAAACACGAAAATTTACCTACGTATGATAAACATCTTTCTGTATGCTGAAAGATGGATGTCAATTATATTTTTTATGGATGCCTACAAATAAGTTTTCATTGAATGTGCTTTTTTTCCTGAAAAGTTTTTTGAATAAGAAATAATTTATGATGTTTCGTAATAATAAGGTTAAAAATAATAAATACATATTTACTAGTAATTATGCGAGTTCTGTTTTCCATTCATTTCTTGCCCTTTTTTATAATTATGGAATATATTTCTTACATAAAAGTAATTCAAATTTAATTCGGATTTTAGTTAACACCATTAAAATGCTGTACCGTATGCGGGATGCCCATGCAGGAATGTTGAAATAATTATAAATTAAAATAAACCCAATTACTCTTTATATTAACCTAATTAGTCTTTTCGCTAGCTCTGCTTTGGTTAATGTATATTTTGTACATTATTATCCTAGTCCTTCAATTTTTTTAATATTTTCGTAAAGCTTTTGAAATGCTTAAAAATTTACCGCCATCTTTGATTAACGTTGAACACTAGGATACCATCAATACAGCCTTCTACCACAGATAAAGCCTACAATACTAAATAGATAATATATGTATTTACAGATGGCGCTTATCGATGGTTAATTTGAAAAATAAAAATGGTTAAGCTGATTTTGAACGCATATTTAAATTTACATCAATGTTTGGTACTATTGATATAAAAAATATTTTTTTGTTTATTACTTTAAAAACATATACTATACCTATGTACTTTGAGCAATGAATTAAATTACTAAAAGTTATTAAAATTTATTTTATTTATTTTATTTTTTTTCATACGTATTATTTTATTAAGACCAAACTTAAATCACAATTCCAATAGGTTTTAAATCGCCGCCATTCCTACAAGACGTTAGAACGAGAAGAGTAATTATTGAGCCTATCCCTTTTGCTCTCATTGTATTCCATACTTGGTTTTCATTTTACATTTCGAGCGTATAGTGGTGTGCGGTGTCGATATTTTTTTTACTGTTAACAAATTATATTTTTAAAGTAAAAATGCTTATTAATATTTTGTATTACTTATTATTTTAGTATTTGTATAAACGATATAGCATACATTGAACTAAAAATCCCGACCGAGCGGGGAAAGGATAATCAATTATTTCATTTCCTTCATTGGGAATTGAACGCACAACCACATTGTGTCACGAGTGACCTCTCACCTGATCTTGGCGCTTAATAATTTATTTAGTTTAAATAAACGTTTCACAATTTAAAACTAGTATTTAAACTTTAAAATCTTATTTTCTGAATATTAAATACAAAAAATATATTACTTTTGATAGTGAACGATTAATTCACAATTCATATTGTAAACAATAACACAAATTTTAGTAAACTAAAAAAAACAAAAAATTAATGATTTAAAAAATAAGAATATTAAAAAAAAACATAAAAGCGTATCGACATTAGGCTTTACAGTTCCATCCTTAGCCAGAGTCGTGCACCGGCCGGCCGCGCTGCATGATGTCATTCATAGCACACACACACACTGAGCAGTTCGGTCGTGTTTACATTACCAACCAGGCAACCGGCTATACTACAGTACAGTATATTCTTATACGCGGTGACTTCACGGCGACAACCCGTGTCTGTGATTTAATTTATTTATTGTACAAAATAGTTTTAGTTGTAACTTGAAAACAATGGCCAACAACAGGGCCGCCAAATCTGGATTTGCCGCCGAAGCCCAGAGAAAGGTGAGTCCGATTAAATATTTCTAGTAAATTCTATACAAATAGTTCATATGCCATATATTTGCTATGTCAGAGCTATTGATTGGGATGCTGGGTGGTCCAGATACAAGGACTCGGCCGTGACCTACATTCTAGATATCGACAAGGGATTCAACTTTGCACGTGTCTCTTATATATTTAGCATTAAAAGTATTATTAACTTCTAAAAGCATTAACTTTATTAAACTATTAAAACTTCAATTATTTAAAATTTTTAAAAACTTTTCTACCCACACTAAGATCCATTGGACGGTTGGTCTTGGATAATGGGTTACACGCACATATAACACGAGGTATCCTAAACGGCCGAAAACAGGTTTGAGGTTCACATATAAAAATGAAGACTAGGTATAGCTACATGTGACCAGGATGCCTGGTGGTGTGGAGTTAAATATAATATTAGATATCGTTATAATATATGTATATATAATAGTAAATATATAATATTTCAAATGTATGAAGTAGCCAACACGCTTAGATTACACTAATTAACTAGGTTGCGATAATATTTTGCGTTTCGGTCAACATTTTTTCTTAATTGCATGTTGAAATCATTATTTTTGTTTAATTTAATTTAGATAATCTTTCAAACGATTAACTAATTAATATAGTATTTTTAACTTATACAAAACAGTTTTTTTTGGACGAAAATGCGGTTAAAAAATCCAATCAATTAATTTGCTACTTTAGATAGATATGAAACGTTAGCAGCTTCAACAAACAAACTATAATAAGTAATGATGTAAGAAGCAAACGTGACTAACAATATAATGTGTAATAGAATTACCACAAATTTTATTATGGCAGGTACCTATCTAGTTAATTGTAATTCAACTTATTTTCCTGTGACATCACTAATTAAAAAAATATTGAAAACTTCAAAAATAATATTTATTTTTTCGGAAAAAAAAACCTTAAAAGCTTTCCGATTTTCACCTTAAAAGAATGTTGTAAGCACTTAAATTATTACCAGAATCTAAATAAACCGTAATAAATACAAACTCACAATTTCGTTCCTAAAACGGTACCTATGTATCTAATTAAACATATTTTCCTGTAATATTACTAGTTTAAGATTTTAATTCTAAAGCTCAAAAACAATAAAAACATCCAAATCTCGTATAAAAACCAATAATTATTATTTCTTCTTATGAAATAAATATTTTTTCCTTTTTAAAAAGAATATTCTCGCTTTAAAAGAGTGCTGTGTGCTCAATAAATAATTGCCAGAATTAAAATACTATATATTTTACAATTACAAGCTAACAATTTCGATACTAAAACGGCACTTATGTATACAATTTTTGACATTTCTGAGTACACTTAATAAATTAAATTAATGAGAAGTTGGAAGTGAAGAAATTGCTCTGTAATTTTGAATTATCCCNATTAACTAGGTTGCGATAATGTTTTGCGTTTCGGTCAACATTTTTTCTTAATTGCATGTTGAAATCATTATTTTTGTTTAATTTAATCGTAGCGTCATTAATTTAGATAATCTTCCAAACGATTAACTAATTAATATAATATTTTTAACTTATACAAAAGAGTTTTTTTAGACGAAAATGCAGTAAAAACATCCAATGAATTAATTGGCTACTTTAGATAGATATGAAACGTTAGCAGCTTCAACAAACATACTATAATAAGTAATGATGTAAGAAGCAAACGTGACTAACAATATAATGTGTAATAGAATTACCACAAATTTTATTATAGCAGGTATTTATTTAATTGTAATTCAATTTATTTTCCTGTGACATCACTAATTAAAAAAAATATTGAAAACGTCAAAAACAAGTCAAAATCAATATTTATTTTTTCGGAAAAAAAAACCCTTAAAAGCTTTCCGATTTTCGCCTTAAAAGAATGTTGTAAGCACTTACACTATTACCAGAATCTAAATAAACCGTAATAATTACAAACTCACAATTTCGTTTCTAAAACGGTACCTATGTATCTAATTAAACATATTTTCCTGTAATATTACTAGTTTAAGATTTTAATTCTAAACCTCAAAAACAATAAAAACATCCAAATCTTGTATAAAAACCAATAATTATTATTTCTTCTTATGAAATAAATATTTTTTCCTTTTTAAAAAGAATATTCTCGCTTTAAAAGAATGCTGTGATCAATAAATAATTGCCAGAATTAAAATATATAGCAGCAATTACAAGCTAACAATTTCGATACTAAAACGGCACTTATATATACAATTTTTAACATTTCTGAGTACACTTAATAAATTAAATTAATGAGAAGTTGGAAGTGAAGAAATTGCTCTGTAATTTTGAATTATCCACCGAGGTATTTGGAACAGTTATTCGAGCGATTCCATACTATGTAATTTTTGAAAACTGATGTTATCAGTTTTAATTCTCAGACGCCAGAGTTAATCTCAAAAGAACGTTTAGTGATTTGAAGTTTTAAAGATTTCTGTATAAGATTTACGTAAAAAATCTCAGACGATTTAATCTTATTATGTAAATGTAATGAGGTGTTATACCAAATAGAAAATCAATTCATGCGCTGTTGAGTTCCAGGACTCATCAGGAGTCTCTTAAGTCTAGGTTCCTGGATCCCCGCTGCCTAATCTGCTAAATGCTTTTATAAATATACTGTATTTTAGGAATTAGTATGTGAAATCAATCGAACATAATTATGTTTAAGGCACAGAATACTCAAAATTAGTCCTAATACAAGTTTAAACTACTAGTTTAAACTTGTATTACTTGTACTTGTATAACTACGTGTGTACGTAAAATTGTTTTTGTTCTTGCCAAGAAAATTCCATTGTGACATGTTCACCTGGCCGAGGTTTTGCATTTTAAAGAAGCTAACGCTATTTACATTCGCCATACCTCGCCTCCAGCTAAGCTAAAGTTAGAACTAACCTCTGATTGTTAGAACTTGAAAATTTAGAAACAATTTGTTCTTTCGAACCGACTTCAACTTCCGACTAAGTAACATTCTAATAAGATTAATTGTATTTATTTGTTTGTTAATTTATGTAAAGGTTTTTTTTAATATCTGTAGAAGAACAGCGCTTTATAATTTAAAATTTATTCGACATATATGTATACGAAAAATAACTATAAATTATATATTTTGGGTCTTTTTTATGTCAACTTTGTCCTCTACCTTTAGATAAATTAAAAGCTTTGCATTTTGGGTGAAAGACGTAGTAAACACTTCACTTATATTTTAAGTTATTATAATTATTTTTAGCTTCACGCTGTATCCCGTACACAACAGGGTAGGCAGGGGGAAATTAAAGGAAAATGTCATCAAAATCACTTTCCGCCGAATTCTGGAAGCATTGCGTGTTGAGTGGCTGAACAACTTGCCTTGACAATATTAAATATTTCATACCCTCGAGTGGGAATCGAACCCACAACTTGTCACGTTTTTTTCACGCTTGTGCCTCCGCGCCTGGCTTCTAATATTACTTATCAATGGACATTGAGAAATATTTATATAGTACGTATATACTATTACTGAAACAGCACATTGCACAATTTAAACCATATGTTCAATCTATTATTATTATTTGATAATGCACGTATTAATTACATGACCTATTGGAATTTAATTGAATTTTCTGTAGATTTTTTTGTTCGATTTTATCGTTAATTATTTTTAATATAGTGTAAATATGCGGCGTTGAGTTTCGCCACTGAACACGCAATGTCTCCAGAATTTACCTAAACCTGCGGAGCGGACTGTCTTAACACTTCTTCTTCCTACATGTGGGATATAACGTGAAGCTACAAAAGAAGAAATAATGGTTTTTGCTAGATTAAAAAATAAAAATAGTAAACAGTACTACTCTTTAATTTAACGCATTATGACAACAGTTTAATAGGTTAGTTAAGTTTTCCCTTATTTCATAGATAGAAGATAACCTTACAATTTTCTTCTACATTATCGAAATAATCTTTGCAAGTATGGCGGCATACCGTGAAACACAATTTTTTATTTTTTATTTAAAAATACCTGCATATACATTATCTCCAAATAGGAATTCTTTTTAATATTTATTTTAAAATTCCCTCAATTATCTTAAAAAACATTCACAATATAAGAATTTTAAACTGATAAAGCGTACATCGTAAAAAGGCGACGGTCAAGCTCGTTTTGCGTAACATGTAAACTGTGCAGACACCAAACATCGCCGAATACGGTCATTGACCTTAATAACTTAATTTATATTCCAGTATAAAAACATTGAATTGATAACCCTTTATTACTAGCGATATTGTCTTAAAATATTTCTTTTTGGTTTTCATTTTTGAATAGTATTTAACAAAAGTTTTCCACTTATATCTATTGCTTTTATTATTAAATTAATCAACAAATTTTGATGCAGTTTTCACTAATAGAAAGAAAAATTAAGGAAAGATTCATATGTATAAGTCAGGTGCTATAAACAACATATTTTAGTGCACTTGTAATAAGTAATTCTATGCGGTGGTGGGACAGCGTTTGATTCTTAACGATGATTGTGAGTTCGATTCCCATTCATAGGAATAACTAAATTATTCTTATTTCCCCGCTTTAGTATGTCCTCAAAACTGCAAGTTTTCTATACTATAAGGTACGGGTTTAATTAAATTTAATGTTTGCCTTCATGCGGCGTTAAGTTGCTACTCTATATTAAATAACCTCGAAAATTGGACGAAAAGCTTAATTGCGTAACCTGCTTTATAAGAAAAAATGCAGTCTGTACAATTCACGCAGACGAAACCTCACACAGCACTAGTTCTGAAATAAAGTAAAAAATATAATATAGTCAGTAAAAGGTATTTTGTAAGATGCTGCACATCTTCCTGCAACAGATGATGTGGGTCAAGGAGAATCGATCAGTAATTTCGACCGGTTTCCAATATCCAATCCCATATAAGTCTCGTTGCATCGATGGTAATGCAACCTCAAGAGTTTTATGGAATTATAAATCTGTGAGGACGAGAGTCGAAAAGAATTACGGTAATTGAGTATTCTTTAACGGCGACTTTTATAGCCATTTATTTTGATAAATTGCTATAAAAGTTGACGTAATGACTTGAAAGTCATAAGAAACTAAGTAATTTTAGCATCTTAATACTATGCTTTTGGATCGAACGGGATTCTTACGTCTGCAACCTGAATTTTTAGCAGAAATATCTTGGAATGATCGTAGAAGACAATTCAAAAAAGAAAAATAAAATGGAATTAAAATAAAGTATTGAAAATTCATTAATTTGAAAATAGAAAAACCAAAACTAATTCAGTCATTTCTTGAGTTTTCTACACTAACCAACAAATGAGGATCCCTGATCTCGCACACAGAAGGATAAGCAGAGGGAATCTACGAACCTAGTTAAGACAGTCTGTTCCCCACTTTCCCTTGAATTCTGGAGGCACTACGATAGAGTGGCGGTTCTCAACGCCGCGCTTTGCATCTACATATATGTATATATGGACTTATAGAGTTATTTCATTAATTATATATGTATATGCTTATGATGTAGTACAATTGTAAATATTTAAATGTATTTAAAAACTGACAGACACTTAAATATCCGTTTTACAATATACGAATGTTGTTCTTATAAATATTTAAAATGAACTCTAGCTAGTCACTAATAAGATTCAAAATAATATTCTTACAAGCTTGCGTATGAAATAAAAAGTAATACTTCAAACAGTATTTAAAACTCATAAAATGAAAATGGGGCTTAACTTTTAGTACTAAGTCAGCATAGATCGTCGCGTTTTAATTTAATATCATGTGAATGAAACAAGAATTATACATATATTTTTTCTTTTTCAATGAAATATTAAATGTAATGAAATGTTATATTATATATGTAAATGTAATGAAATGTTATATTATATAGAAATATATAATAATTAAATTATTATAGCTGATGTGTTAATTCACCAATATGGCTGAGATAAAATAAAATTATATGTAAATATACAAAAAAAGACATTAAAATTGTATATTTACTAAAAACTTATCAATGTCATAGAGCATAAACACTACTAAAAATAATAAATTTCCTGATTATTTGCCTCGACTAAATAAATTAATTTAATAATCCCACAACAAAATACTTACATTTACTTCAAAATAAGTACTTATACAATAAATAAAATAATCATAAAAACAAGTGGAAATTTTATGATTACTCCAATAACACTCAAATCTTCATCTTAAAGGCAAATGACAAGAAAAAAAAACTAAAAAAAAACTTGAAAAAAAAAACAAAAAAATCTGAATAGTATTAGCATATTTGGCAGCAATAATAACCTGAAACGTGATGCAATGGATGATTAACCAAAAAAAAATAGGAACAGATGTTCAATTAGTATGAAAGAATTTATTTTATACTAATTCAACAACGATGATTCATATAAGGCTCGGTTCTGTTACCACACCGAACCACTCCTTATATGGTATGGCCTTTACGCTGGACGTATTTATAAGGTTTAAATATAGGCTACTTTCAAAACTCTGCCATATGTTCGAGATTGACGCCTGACCAAATTTCTCTTTGAAATTAATTTTCTATTGTTCCTTTTATCTATATAAATTTTTAAAGGAAAGATATAGATGAAATCAATGATAATATAAAAATAATAGAAAATTTAAATTGAAAATATTTAATGAAGATTGTGATAAACACTGTTTTTTACTTAGGTTTTTTAAAACCTTCGTGTTATCGTGACCTTAGTTGAATAATATCTGTTAATAAATACGAATTCTGCACTTTTTTTCTAATTTTGTTAGCTTCACGCTGTATCTTGCACATAACAGAGAGAGTAGTGTTAAGATACTCCGTTTCCCACTCTCCGAATTCTGGTGGCATTGCTTATTGAGTTGTACTTTTGGATGCTGTAAACCATTTGTGATACCATGTCTTCGATTTCCAATTGGCATGGTTATATTTATTGCTATATAGGTCACACACTCATTCCATTCAATCTTTATCAATTGTCTAATTAATTAAATATTCAAAGGTTGCATATTTATCTTCATACTATGTTTATAGCAAAACATAATTAAATTTTATCATTTATTTATTTTTATTAGCACCACGCTGTATCCTTCACACGCGAGGTAGGCAAAGGGAACACGTTGTTAAGATACTCTGTTCCCATTTTGAATGGCGGAACTAAACGCCGTGCTCTGCCTCAGTACCAGACCGAGAAATAAAAACTCGATGGGCATCGAACTTACAACCTGTAGCGTTCACATTTAATTATGTTTAAATTTAATCAACTAAAATAATTCAACATGGCCACGGCCTGTTGCTCGTACTGACCCCATTCCTGTTTCCTTTTTGATTAATGTTAGAGGCATTGTAGAAGGCTTGCGAGGTTTCTATTAAAATATGTGGTACTTTTTTTTATGTACAGTTTAGTTTTTTGTTATAGCACTGCTATTGCTTAGTATTTATTATCTGCTACGAAAATAACATATGGGTGTTGCCAGATTTTGTCTTGGGGAAAAGCAAGAGTTTTATATATATCAATGGAATTCCTAATAATTTATTAAAAAAAAAAGTAATTAAAAAAGAATTTTCAAAGTGCTTGAAATAATTCAGGTATTGGGCTGAAAATCAGGACGCCTGGCAACTCTCTTTTTCCATAGTTCATAGTGTATCTTCACTCATTTTCATTTCTAAATCATGCCGAGAAAAAAAATCGTCGAAAATTATACCAACCTCGTGTGAGAGTTATCTATTGCATATAAGATATAACAATTGCTTGAGTTTCTGAGTGTTTCTATTCTATTAAGATCCAAATCAACTTCGCATTATTGTATTAAAATATATAGAAGAAGATAAATATATGTATATAGAAGATAAATATACATAAATATAAGATACTCTAACAATATGATGTCCTCGACAAACATCTTTAGAGATGATTGCTTAACTGATGAATCAAATACCGGGTTCAGAAGGCACTATGAGAATCCTCTCTCTGGACCCATAGCGACCGATGGCCTGAACCCTGGCCTGGCCTGGAAGAGAAAAATATTTATATTTTTAAATATATATATTTCTTTTTACTAATAAATCTTTATAAACATTAATATCACGTTACCCGTTACACGTAAGCAAAGTGTTGTGTATAAAATCCGTTGGTTCGGTGTTGAGTCATAGTTATTTGCGTCGTCTATACATATTATATGTGACATTGGACGAGTGAGGCCTGCATCTTAACCATTTAGAGGCATTGAATGAACTTTCAACAGTTTCGCTAATCCCTCCGTCTTTGTAACTTGTTGCTGGCGCCAATATGGAGAACAGTACAGATTATAATTAATATAATATGTAAAATTTTATAATACTTTTAGTAATTGTATTTATAATTTTATTATTATGTTATTAGAACATGACAGTTATTTAGATTACTAAATAAATAATTGTGTAGATCGAACGGGCGAAACCGCAAGAGCGTTGCTTGTATAATTTTTTTTTTCTTACAAAAAAGGTCTAATTTCAAATGAATATGTCATAATTTATTTCTAATGAATATGTCATAATTTTATATTACGTGGGAAAGGGGAATATAGAAGAGCGGAATATAGATTATTTTTTATTTATTTCAATAATCAACAAAAACAATTATTAAAGGTAAAATAAAAAGAAAAGAAACAGTAAATAGTGTATTGTTTTTTCTACACAGATAAAAAATTAAAATATAATTTAAATACGATTATTAGCCGAAAATGTAACAATTAACACAAATCAATAATATAGTTAAAATATTAGCTGCCAAATTTATATTTGCTTACAAGTTATCACCGTTACGAGGTCGTTGACTCCAATAACGAACTAACTACTTGAACTCTAATAGATAAGAAAATTAGGATAACATCGTATAATGAGCTCCACTATCAAACTAAATACTTTTTTTAGCTCCAAGCTTTATAGGGTACGCAAGGAGAACCTGGGAACCTCGTATTAAGAACTTCCGTTTCCCGCTTTTCGCCACACTGCTTGATGAATGACAAAACTCAACATCTCGCTTTGTCTCGACACCAGAGCGAAGAAATGAATGACATCACATATTTCTTCGAATGGGAATCGAACCTGAACCCGAACCCGAAACCTGTCCCATTTAAAGTCACACTTCTGCCTTTTCCAAATATCCTAAACAAAAACAAATTGCTGTAACTAGGCAGGTGGTTCAAAAATGTTCAAACAGGACATAGCTCCTAAGAAACCACTTCCTCTGTCTTCCAACACAAATTAGATAAGGCTACGGAATATTAATGAAAGCCGCAACTATTTAACGATCTTATCGGTCAGCCCCATCAACGTGTTGCGTTAAATTTTAATACGTTGTGTCTATTTACTTTGTTTATCGTTGAAATATTTCTTAAGGTCCGTTTTAGAGAAAGTTACAATATAAAATAGTGTGTTTTTTTTTTGTAATTTTTTCTTAGGTAAGTGGGTGGGGATCCATTTATATAAGCAAAGAGTTAAAGGCGACTAGCAATAAGCGTGCGTTTAATTTAATGGAGTTTTATAAAAGATGACCCGTTTACTATCTTTTGGTGTGATGGTCAAAATAATTCTTTGAATTTATTTAAATATAACCGATAGGAAAAATATGTAACCAATAAAAATACCTTTTATAGCAATTGGTCAAGTATCTATTAAAAGAAGACTGCCATCACACGACCTTGAATTCCCCCTTCTGTAGAATGTCGTATAAACTAGGGTTCATGTTAAACGCTAATTAAACGTAAGAGTCATGATAATAATAAACATTTAATAATAAAGTCATCTAGGTCATGTATAACTTAGCTTAAAATATAACAAAAGGAAAATTTTATTTTATTATTAGAATAAGAATTGAGGCCAGGCCATTGGCTGACTGATTGTAAACGCGATAGTTGTGGGTTCTATTCCTATTTGGAAAAAGAGAAAATGGAAAGTGGAGAGCGGAGTGTCTGGACTATAGCTTCTTGGTTTTTTCTGCCTACCCTATTATACGATATAAAGCAGGAAGCTAAAAAGAACATAAAGATATCACAAATCACAACTAAAGATTTGGTTTGAAACTTGGTTTTTGCTTATGTCTACCAAATTGTGAGTCACGTCTACATCCTTAGCCAATGGCGTCATCGCGCGCCCGAGTTCATATTCGGCATCAATGTTTCTTACATTAATTATACAAGGACATATATATATTTGTTTAATAAATGATTTACAACCTTCTGAGAAATCTATACTACTATATATGGGAATGTAGAGAAATATCAACATTTGTTAGAAACTGGAATGAGTCAATCGTATTTTAATTATTTAACAAAATGAGTTATTTTAGTTTTATTTATTAATTTATTTAATTTAACAGAAAATAATTATTATTTATGTATAATTTATTCAAGGAATTAATTCTAAAAATAATTTCAACTAAATTTTTGGTAAGTGCCTAACCTACATACATAGAGAAGGCTTAAATTATTCGTAACGCAAACAACGACAGCCGTGTTAATTTTTTTAATGAGCCACACAGACTATACTAACGTTAACAAATAATATTTGATATTACTCGCTCTACTCATGCAGAAAATTATTATACAAATAAATAACTTAAACAAATTCTTTAGATCGTGATATTTATTAATGGATTGGATTTAACTTATACAATTATTAGAGTAGAATTGTTTTTTTTTTTTAAATATTAGCTATTCTTATTTGACAGCAAAAAGTGCGGCAATGAGGTCTATCATTGTCATTCAACATGCAATATGTCCATTTATGGCGGATAAAATTTAATTTTCAATACAATTACAATACTAATAATAATAATTAATAATAAATACAATATTATTATCCAAGTTCCGCTAAATATTTCAATTTAGTTATTTTGCGTCATTCTAATCAATTTGATACACAAATAGAGAAAAACAAGCCATTATGATATAACATAACAAGGTTAAAGAGGTCCTTGCATATCGTTTTACTACGCTAACAACCCAACCCACTTCAATATCGTAAATTGTTATACTATCACTGGGTATATGGGTAAAGTATATTTAGCAAAATCTATACCTACATATTATAAAACTGTAATTCATCTGTCTGTCTGTACATGGAATATGTCTGATAATATTGCCATAATTGTTTTATTGAATTGACCGAAAATTATAGCTTTATACATTAAAATTGTCTTTACAATGATAATGGTATTAGATGACGACAGTAATTCAGGTGAAAGAGAGAAAATAAATAATTATTTAGTGTCTTTATTACATGAATATTCAGAATATTATAAAATATAAGGAAAAGCTTGTCGATAAACATGTGAATCAATGGCACTTTCTTTAAAATACGGAGAAAGCTACCCATATATAGATGATTCATTTGATGTTTTAAAGCATTATTCAGATATACTATGACCTAAATACGTTCTTATGTCCGCATTATTCTCATGTTTGGGCTAAATGCCTGCGTGCCATTTTTGTACGATGCAATGTAGAACTTCGCATCCAAGCTCGCTCCATGTCTTCTTATCTTCGCTTCGTCTAAACTGAGAGCGGCCAGTTTAACTTGGAACATCCAGATTTTCGCCTTTTTTGGAAATTTTCATTTAAATTGCCATATAAAGTAATGTAAATATGAATAAATATTTTGTGTTAGATTATTATTTAAATTAGACGTAGAATTTTCTACTGGATGAAGCTGTAAAAGATAGGAACCTTCAATTTAACATGACATTGATCTATAAAAACGAGGCAAGTATTTACGAGTATATAAGTAAATTCAATTCAATAAAAATTACAAAATATAATTAGCACTGTATTCTTCGAATAACTCCTTTATATATCAAAATGTTTATCCTTTAACCTATTTTAATGCTCTCTTAGTATGTCTCATTCATACTCATCTCATTTAATATAGATACTTTATCGTAAAGGTCCATTTCTTCGCTCTGGTGTTGAGGCAAAGCGCGGCGTTTAGTTCTGCCAATTAACACGCAAAGCCTCCAGAATTCGGCAGAAAGTGGGGAACGGAGTGTCTTAACATTAGGTTCCCTCTGCCTACCTTGCTGTGTGCGGGATACAGCGTGAAGCTGATTTTTTTTTAATCGTAAATTCAAGACCAGATCCTAAATAGGTATGCGGTTTAATTTCTCGTAAACTAGGTCAGGCATAAACTAATGTAAATTCGTTACCAACATTGGCCTACATTTGTGCGAAGTTGCGAACAAGTGTCAAACCTGCGGTGAAAATTGTTAATAACGGTCCAGAGTATGTATGGGCTAAAAATAAATGAAAGCTGATATGCCATTCTTTCTCCTGAAGAATGTGACATACGGAAGCATTTACGATTTTTTTTTGTGTAATTTTTAGTTTATTATTAAAAAAAATATAATGCTGTCTGTTCGTCCAGCCGTCGTGGTGCAGGGTGATGGTTGTGGGTTCGATCTCTACTCGAGGAAACGAAATATTTACTTAAATTTATATTTCGCTCTAGTATAGAGGCAAAAGCGCGGCGTTGAGTTCCGCCACTCAAGACACAGTGCTTCCAGAATTCGGTGGAAAGTGGAGGACGAAGTGTCGTAACACCATCTCTCTGCCTACCCTGCTGTGTGAGAGATATATCGTGAAGCTAATTTATTAATAAAACCGTCGCTGTCGTGGTGCAGTTCTACAAGTGTGAGGTTGTAACATATCGGTTGTGAGTTCGATCTACAGATCGACGAGTGTATTATTAATTTTTAATATATTTATTATTTCGTTCTCAACACGCAATGCCTCGAAAATTCTGCGGAAAGTGGAGAACGGAGTGGCATGACACTAGGTCCCACTGCCTACCCTATTGTATGCGCTGAAAAATAAAACTATTTAATTGTATTACGTTACACAAGTTGTTATATCAGCTACTTGTTTATCAGTCGAAGTAAATATTTACAGCTTACGCTTATAATATTAAACGTATTACGATCATATCCAACCATTCAACGTTTGTTTTCTCTGAGGTAATCATTTATTCTGATGATATTATATTACTTCCAAACTCTTCTATATATTGCTTTAGAATTATAGCGTAATAAAAAAATATTTTGAGAAAGAAATTCATATTTTATGAATAAATAAACAATTAATTTAAAAAGTCTAAATTAGTTAATCTTTATTTGACGCGTTCCAAAACTTGATATTTTTAAAAGATAAATATATCTATCTATCTATATGGTTTTTCTATATTATCCTCTTTTTCTTAATTGAAACGAAAGAAAAGAGATAGATAGTTTTCTATATAGCAACTTACTCATTGTCTGGCATCTCCTTGGTGTTAAGTACTGAATATTAAAGGGTTCCATTTTACCTTACTTCAGTGATGACTTATAATTTTTTATTTTCAACAAAAGACAATTCGATTTCTTTTAATTTGAAATATTATCGTTAGTTATAGTAATAATTTAACATTTAAATAGTTTTTTATTATTAATTTTTGTTTTAAAATAAAATATCACCTCTATCTCAACTAAGTCGTAAAGTTGAGAATTAAAAAAAAATACATTAAATACAAGTAAAAGTCAATTTTTCATAATTTTACAAGCAATTACACTGATTTCTAGAAACACGCCTACTAAATATATATTTAGTACGAGTATATACTCGTAATAATGTTCTTGTATAATATACTCTGTAGTCTTATCAGCGTGACCTTGCATCTCTGTGCTTAGCATAGGCGAACTTGTTATTTCCTACAGTTTATCGTACATTGGTTTTTATGGCAAATATATGTAGAAATATTTATTTAGTTATGCAAATTAATCACAATAAGAAAATATATAGGAAAGACTAAGTTATAGAAAGATTAGGTCATCTTTGCTTATTGTAAAATATAAAAAAAAATAACTTTATTTTTCATAATAGTCAAAGAATATCTTATTATAAGTCCTTCCATTGTTTATTACCTTTTTTTTTTAAATTAATCAGTGTTTCCACCTACAGTACCATAGACCACAATTTATTTAAAAATATTTCCCAAATTGAAATCGAATCTACATCTAAGAGAATTAAGAAACTCACCCTCGTCACAATGACATATAAAACAATTGAAAAAAAAAATGTATGCACAGTACTTAATCACTCCTACTTTACACCCACTTTATCTCCATCCCTCGCATATAGGGGGGGTTACATTACGGTTACAGACAGGCATAAACAAGTATCCTTCCCTTCGCTTTGTGTCGGATGTGGAGCTTAAAACCGAAAGCCCTTTTTTTGCAACGCAAAATTATTTTCCAAAGCCTACTACATGAATATTTTACCCTTTTTTAATGAGGTGTGTCAAGGACCGCTACTCCATGGTTTTCGAGTCTGGGTGCACCTGAATTACTTGAACTCTTGCTAATATAAATATAATAGAAAATTTCGAATTTGAAATAGTATTAAAATAATTTCTGTATCAATATTCTAATAAATATAGAAATCTGTATGGAATTTCATAATAATTGTGTTTTTCAATTATATTTGGCTACAGAATGCTAAAATTCAATATTTTACACATTTTGTCTGCCTGTCTTTCTGTTTGTCCCGGCTAAGCTCGGGAACTGCTTAACTTAATGTAAGATAGAGAAGATTGGGATTGGAAAGCAACGAACTTACTCTTTATCTCCAAAATTCCCTCGAAATACGGTTTTCATAAGAAAAATCACGAAACGGGAGCGAAGCCGTGGGTGGGCCGCTAGTACATAATCCTCACAATTCACAATGACTAATTATGTTATGATAAATGTTGGTATGTCCGTAAAAGTATTTGGATGATGTAAGCGTAATTTATATTTAAATATGAGTTAATTTAGTTAGCCTTATCAATGCTCGTATGGAGCATTAATGGAAATTTAGTTTAATATAACATACTCATTTGTTACTACTAAGAATTTAATCCAACACAGTAATATATGGCGTTAGCAATTTTTCCTCTTATTTGCAATTTAACGGCGTTTTTCCCTTTAAGTTAATGGAAAAAGATTTCAATGAAACTAGCAATTCCATACAAATACGGAATAACTTGAATGCCTTAAACATAGTTATAAAATCCGATATGTCTTCTATTTATATGCCTTAAGATTATATAAGAAATTACTCTCGGCACATGGGCCGGAGCGTGTCACTGTAAACGTGGGTTCGATTCATACTCGAGTAAATAAAATATTTAAAATTTTAATTTCTTTGCTCTGGTGTCGAGCCAAAGCGCGGCGTTGAGTTCCTCCATTTACGTCAATTTCTGGAGGCATTAATTGGCGGAAAGTGGGGAGTGGAGTGTCTTAACACTAAGCTCCCTCTGCTTACCCTGCTATGAAAACGGTACCACCTAAGTTCAACCTTATCTCACGTTTATACCTAATACCATTAAAATTTGAAGGCGAATATTTCATTGACTTATAACTTATTTTTATAATATTTCAGATTAACAGCAAATACAGTGAAGAGCTGGCTGAGGAGTGCTTGGAATGGATCCGAGTGATCACCGGCGAGCCCGACAACACATCTGGCGACATGGACAACTTCTATGAAGTGCTGAAAGACGGGACTGTACTTTGCAAGTGGGTATCGATATTTTTTTTTAATTTCATGCAACTCACAAATAGCAGAGGGAACTTAGTATTGAGACTCTCCGTTCTCCATTTTCCATTTAATTCTTAAGACATATATTGATCAGCAGAGCCTAAAACCACGCTTTGTCTTCTTGGCAGGGTGAGGAAATGAAAATACTTCATTCTTCCGAGTGGGAATCGAATCCACTACCGTCACGTTCACTCAGTCAATCACTATGCTGTTTTGCCATATAGAAATTTTCTTAAATTAAACATGAATTTAAAAAAAATACTCTTTGAATATTAAGAATTCTTTGTAATTTTATTCTCGCACCAAAACTAGCTAAAACATGTAATATATCTCAACGTGATACTAAAACATTAACGTTGGAAACTATAAAATACATACAAAATTACAATATTACTTTCAATTTATATAGTTTATACATTCTAACATTCTAGTTAGAACTAAGTAATGCCAGCAAATTGCCAGCTCGTGGTCTGTCGTAAGCCTGACGTGACCTGAAGCGTTTATTTTGCAATAGGAGATAAGAGAGTAGCGGTAGTGGTAGCTGTTCTATTTACATAGCAAATATATGATATCAATTCGTTTCCTATTCAAAGATGGCTACTGAATGTTGGATTGTCGATATATATATATTAGTACTAGCGGCCCGCCCGCGGCTTCGCCTGCGTGAACTACGTTATTATTAATTTATCCTCCATTTCGCCTCCATGAGTACCTACGTCCTATAAGTGACGTCCATGCAAAATCCTAGCATTTGTAGTAACGAAGTTTCATACAAACTTTCAACCCCAAAAACAACCCTTTAGAAGTCGAATATTGCAAATTCCTGTCTTAGCGTGCACCTACGTCCTACAAATAACTCCTATGCAAAATTTCAGATTCCTAGCACATGTAGTTTCTGAGTCTTCGTGATGAGTGAGTGACCTTTCGATTTTATATATATAGAAGATTATTTTTTTCGCTTCATCCTGTATTTCGCACATAGCAGGGTAGGTAGAGGGAACCTAGTTTTAAGATACTCCGTTCCTCATTTTCCACCCAATTCTGGAGGCATTGCGCGTTCAGTAGTGGAACTCGTAAATAACAGCCTAAATTCAACTTTGGTTTCATTAAAATATAAACGATTCTCCCATTTATCCATAATATAAATTAAACCTTAAGAAAAATGTTTTTTTTTAAATACAAATTAAAAGTATTGAAAAGTTAATAAAATTGTGAAATTTTGAAGCCCCTAATAAGATAAAGAGTACTAAGCCGTACCGTAATTGTGATTTGAAGCTTTGCAAATGTATTCAATAATTGTCTAATGATATTACAATAATCTTTACTATCTGACCTAGTGATAGAATTAACGAGGAAATACACTATTTATTATTATAGGCCAGTCGTTGCAAGGGCACAAAGTGTGACTGTAAACACGACTGGTTGTGTGTTCGATTCCGAATCGAAGAAATGAGATATTTAATATTTTCGAGGTAAAGCGCGGCGTTGAGTTCCGCGAGTATTTTTTAGTAGCATGACTATATTTATATATATTTAAATTAATCTCGTGATTGTGCACAATGAGTGATTATGCTATGACAAATGTTGGTATGCCCACAAATGTGTTGCGATGATGTAAGACGCGTGTTTTGGATGTCTCAATTTAGTTAGAAATGAGTAAGGGACCTCATTAAATTCTAGTACTAATTGGAAATTTTGGTAATATGACGTATTGTTTCGTGATAATTATTGTTTGTAAATACCACGAACGGACCAATTTCTATTAATACTAGTGGCCCCCGTGTGGCTTCGCCCGCTTGTACAACACAATTATTTATTTTGTTATCTTAAGTACTTTCTTATAAGAATAATATTATCATTTTAAAGACAATATCCGTATACAGTTTTAGCCAATTCAATTAGACACTTATTGTGTAGCTATTTTTATTTTAAATATTTATTTTGTAACTCTTTATTTGACGTAACTTTTTTTATTTGTGAACCGATCGAAATAAAACAAGCACTAAGTGTTAAGTGAGGCTTGCTAAAATCCAATAGTGAAAACTGTATTTAAATAGGTTAATCTATTTCTGAGATTAGCGTTAACAAACGCACAGATAAACATACATAAATTTTGAAAAGCATTAGGTTCTATTATATCAATAAAGGCCCCCAATACAGACACCGATCCGCTGCGATTTTATAATAAGTATATATTTATAAATTCATCACATTTTTGTGTTGGTAATTTTTATTATTAATTGAAATTGTATAATATTTCATTTATCTCCATATTGTCACGACTGCGAGCGATGCCTGCTTACCAGAAACCGAAATTTATTAAATAGCTACAAGTAAAAGCTGTTTAAATAAATGAAACGGATCGTATATGTAACTTGAGTCTAATATATGTGGCAATTAACTCAAATATTTATTTTATTATTCACTTCATAATTTTCCATCTCATATATCAAAAACGTACAGTAAGAGTTTTTTTTTCTACTATTTCAGACTCGCAAATACTCTGAAACCTGGTATTGTGAAGAAGATAAATGAATCCAAAATGGCGTTTAAATGCATGGAAAATATAAACGCTTTCTTAGAAGCGGCCAAGCAGTTCGGCGTACCAGCTCAGGAGACTTTCCAAACTGTGGACTTGTGGGAGCGACAGAACTTGAACTCTGTGGTTATATGCCTACAATCTTTGGGTAGAAAGGTGAGGGTTGATCATTTGTTATTTAACTTATACACAGCCGGGTAGAAGTGAAATGGTCTATTCTCCTGTTTACGCGTCATCTTTCTTTAGAACGGAGTCATGATAAAATATTAATTTTTCCGAATCATTCCTTCTTCCCAAACTGATCGACATTTAGAAAATAAGAAAAAACATACGTTTTTCGGAATAAAAATATCATTTTCTTTTCTCATATCAATATAAAAAAATGTATTTTTGAACAAGAGAACATCAAATTATTCTGAAACATTCTAACATAATTTTCATTAATTTTCCAGGCGGGCAACTACGGCAAGCCTTCAATAGGACCAAAAGAAGCTGAGAAGAACGTGAGAAACTTCACTGAAGAACAACTAAGAGCTGGACAGGGGGTCATTTCACTTCAATATGGCTCTAATAAAGGTGCCACACAAAGTGGAATAAACTTTGGCAACACAAGACATATGTAAAGCTTTATTAATACTTGTCTCTTTCTAATACACTAGATTAATGGTACAGAGAAAAGGACAGATATATGCTTAAAGTTCAAAATTTTTGTAACGTTTTGTGAACTATAGTCGCATTTAAATTACGATGTTGCCATAATTTTTATTAAATATTTAAAATATATTACAATCATTAATAGCACAATGTATGAAAACATACTATAAAACAAATAAAGAAAAAACATTCCGTGAGCGACTTTTTCTACAAAATGTATAGAAGTAATTTATTACTAAAAGACCTTTAACAAAAGTCATTCCGTAGTTATTTATATGTATTGTACTTATAAAGTCGAATTATATTATACTTAGAAACTTCTAGATCTTCTAGATTTTTCCGTGAATCTCCATTTTTAAAACAATCTTAATTGTTCAAAGTAGTTTAGTTTACAATTCATTCCAATATACGGAATTTATTTTTATAATATTCAAATCTCTTTTGTACTTTAACTTACATTGTGTAGTCGATAAATAATTAAAACTCGATTACTGAAATATATAGAATCGATTTTTAAACATCGATTAAAATATTCTAATAATAAAATCGATATAGAATCAAAAACAAACAATCGAGTGAATGTACTTTGTAATTTTTTCACATAATTCATATTTTTTCATATATTATACAGTTTTTTTAGTGCCAACATTCGATGGAGACTTAAATCACTCAAAAATAACATTTGTTTAATTATATTTAGAATTTCAATGTGCCTTCCCACCCCAAAGGTGATATTTTCTTCGAAGGTGACTAACAAGCTTGTATTAAATCAAGGATTCCTTGATTATTATTTATTAAAATTTAACTATTCATTCCATATATTTATCGTATAAAAATACATTTATTCTTATAGTTATTATATTATTATTATTGATGATGAGTAATTTACGTAAGTTTTGTGTAAGTTTCATAGCGCATTGAAACTTTGTGGAAGTACGTAGAAATAAATAAGTAATGTAAAATATTTGTTTTTTCTTTGACCGCTTTTCACTTATTATTTTTAGCTCCACAGTGCGTAGCACCGTACGTAGCAGGCTAGGTAGAGAAAACCTAGGAACCTAGTGTTAAGACATTACGTGTCCCGTAGAGACACTTAGCTCGTAATGAAATATTAAACACAACCTAGTGAATATTTTTAATATACATCGAATTTCAATAAATAAAATAAATTTGGGCATTCTTTTACTCACATCGTGAAAAATAAATTACTTAAAATTCTTTCATTATAGTTTAACAATTTTACAAAATCAATATATTACGTACGCCCATACATGTACAAAAATGTAATACTTAAAATGAGCATAAATATGCAAAAACTTGGGAATTTATACTGAAACAAAAGATCACAATTACACTTATTAAGAAAGTATAATAACATAATTATATTTATTGACTAAAGGTACAAATGTCAAGTAAAATTACAATTATATTTGTTACACTTGTTTAAAGTAGTAGCAAAATGATTTCAACCCAAATGGAAAAAATGCTCGAGAGACAAATATATATAAAAAATGTTGATATATAAAAGATTAATAGCATTTGTTTTAAACAATCATGATCTAAGTGAGAATCCTTATGCATTCATCTATTCTATTTATATAAATGTATTATGTTGTAATTCTAGGGATGCGTGATCGGCTTATCATATGGGCAGAAATAATTAAATCTAAAATCAGCTTTACGATGTATTCCACACATAACAGCGTACGCAGATTCAACCTAGTGTTAAGACACTCCCTTTTCACATTTCTGGAGACATTGTGTGTTGAGTGACGGGGTTTATCGCCGCGCTTTACCAGAGCGAAGCAATTAAAATTAAATAGGTAAGTATTTCATTTCCTGGAGTGAGACATAGTGGCCGTGGCCTCTATATATAAATGTATTACACATTAAATGAGCTTAATATTCCTTTGTGAATAAAGCACGTTAAAATCAAAGAAAAATATGATATTGCCAGTATAATCAAAACATATTGGCAGAATTGATATTAGTATTTACGGTAATGAGAGTCAATTGTAAAATGATTAAAAATAAGTAGATACTGATTGCATTTTAAGCACGTCGATTTAAAGAAAGTTATTTTTATGTTGTTCAATGAAACAGAATGTACCTATCTAAGTATAATTTTATCAAAAATATCATGGAAAAGATAATGATAAATCTAAGTTTTTTTACTGCAATTGTTAAAAATAATAATATACTTATTTAATAGTATATTAGTAATAAAAGTTACTCCTAGTATGAAAAATAGCAATATCGCTTATCCATAACTGTTTTTACTAATATTCTGTCTTCGCGGCGTAGGGACACAAGCGTCAGCGTGCGACTGAAAAAGCGGTTGTAGTTTCCGATTCGGTGGAATGAAAAAAATAATATTTTCTCGTTCTGATAACGAGTTAAAGCGCGGCTCCGAGTTCCACCACACAACACACGATATGGGTGGAAAGTGAGGAACGGAGTGTCTTAACACTAGGGTCTTTCTGCCTACCTTGCTGTGTGCGGGATACAGCGTGAAGCTGATTTGATTTTTTTTATAATATAGTATCCATTATTTTCATTCTGTTCTACTAATATAACGCAAAGTTGGCGGTCGGACTCGCATTCGAAGGGTTCCATTATCTATAAAAACAGCAAAAAATCGCGTTTGATATATGGCTTACAAATATTTATTTTATTCTGTTATTAGTACTTATATAACGACAAATGTCTGTGAAAATTTCAACTATCTACATAATTATACAGTTCATGAGACACAACCGACCTGATGGCAAACCGATAGCGGGGTCTAAAAATAGGTTCCTGTTTTATCCTTTAAGTACGGAAACCTAAAAAAACTAAAGCATTTTAAATTGAAAAAAAATGAGAATCAAATTATCAGTTGTATTCAGATATGGTTAGGTTAAGATAAAGCTAAGAGGAGTGTTATTGTACATCACAGCCGAGGAGTTCCGGAGTCTTTCTAGAAGTCAAGTTTATGAAAAATTATGGTGCAGATATCTATGTAAAAAATAAAGTAAGATGATGATGAATACAATAGAACTGGAACATAATTCGATTTACCTATTAATAAAATAACTTGGATTTGTATGTATTAATATTATCCATATATTAAAAAATATAAATAAATATTGAGCAGTCAGTTGTAGGAAATTAGCTGTGGAAAGACACTACACTGAATTTAAAAAAAGAAATAAAATAGGCACTATTTTATTGCGTAGTAATTAAATTATCTATCACGCATTACCCCCTAAGTCTCATTATCAAAGTTTACATGATAACCTTAAAAAAACATGATTTGCGTTAATCATTTATTTGGGTCGTGCCAAATTAATGCGAATAATTTTTCATTATTCAAATAAGAAATAAATTAAATTATATTTCTATACAGGAAACGATTTTATACTAAATATGTAGGTATAATATTAAATTACTATATACTACTAGCAATGAAACTTATAAAAGTTAAAAATAGAGAACTTTCGATTATTATTTACGAAATTCGTTTATTATTTTTTCGTTGTATTTTGTAATTGTGATGTTTGGTTATAGTTTGAAAAGTATTTAAATCAAATATTAAATGGACACAATAAATTAACGTGAAAAATATTAAAATGATTAAAGAATCAATGTTAATGATTAAAATTCTGTTTCTTATTAGATATTTTTAAAAGTTTACCCATATTTTCTATAATATGCATTAAATACGCTAAAGAACGCAAAATTTTCACATTCGTGACGTTTAATCCAAGATTAAAAACTCAATGTCAAATGTCATGTGGTTCACATTTGACGTAGAATGTCGTACCCAAATAGAAATCGCAGAAAACATAGGAAACGCGGAAAAACGCGTAAAAACAATACATTTATGATGTAGTATGTATAAAATTGTTTCTGTAATGCCGCAAGAATTGGGGCCGTATTCAAATGGATGGGCGATAGACACAGCAGCGCCCGTTGACCTCAACAATCCTGATAAAGACGTAAGTGAGGCCCCCTGCGAACTTGTTTGTCTTGATAACAGTGTCCTGAGTGACCCCTCACATTGTTTACCTCTAACGAACTCTTAATTATTCCTTTATCGGAGTTCCTGCAAGAATTATTAATATGACATCAGCATTTAATATTTTCTGGTAAGTAAACAAGCTTTAATTAGTAGGTTACTTGTTTACATAATTATATGGTTTTTTACGCGACAAATGGCAAGTTGTGTTCAGGGTCAGATAAAGATAATATTTTATAGACATAATATTTTAGTCGTATTATATTTTATATAGTTTACATTATACCATATAATTTATCATTTGTTAGTTTTAGATTTTTTTAAGTAAATAAACAAAAAGAATTCAATTCAATTATTTTAGTTTTATATAAGCACTTCATAAAAAGAACTTTTGCCTAAAATACTTATCAAATAAAGTAAATTATCTTTTTTAATGTAAATTAAGAACAATGTAGATATATCATTTAATAAAATGATATATGACACATGACAAGGATTTATCAGAAGGCAAACAGAGAAAATTCATCTAGTATTTTATTGTTAACACTACAAGTGAAGCATCAAGCAATAATTTAAATATTATCTACAATGTGAATTAGCTAAATTTTAAAACAAAATAAAACTAATACATCTACACAGTTTTAGTAGGTGTCACTATTTTCTATCTGTAATTTAATAGTATTTAAAAATGAGAATAAAAGATAATGTAACTATAATATTGAAGAATTATTATTATATCAAATTCTACACTAGAAGTTTCAAGTATGACTTGAAAATATATTTATATTAATACTAGTGGGCGCGCGCGGCTTCGCCTGCTTATTTGGACCCTTAGGGGTGAATTCTAATAGACCATGAAACATGTGTTCAATGAAATATTTTTAAGAGTCTAAGTTTCAAATTTTATAAAAATCGGGGGCCATTTAAAGATTTTTCCATACAAACTTTTAACCCCTATTTCACCCCTTTAGAGTTAAAATTTTTCAAAATCCCTTAGTGGATGTCCAGATTACGAAAGTAAACATCTGTCTAAATTTCACGTTTCTACGCACAGCGGTTACGGCTGTGCGTGCGTCTTACCTCAGTCAGTGAGGACAAGTCCTTTTATATATATAGATTAATAATTAAAGTAATTGAATATTAATTAGATTGGTTCCATAAAATTTACCATTACACACATTTTTTTGCAAGCATTGTTTTTGGCAACAGTAGGAGGTGAACAGAGAAATATATCACTGTACCATTTCTTATGTATAGGAAAGTTTGAAAAACATTTGCCTCAGGTTATAGAAATTGATTGGTGTGGAGAGTGGTTGTGGTCAACCACCAATTATCACATTCGTGACGACATGACATTCTTAATGAACAATGTCAAAATGTTATAAGCTTCAAAATATTTTTATTATAATTATTCTCTAAATAGAATATGCAAATATTTTGTTTAAAACTTGGAAAATACTGATTGCGTCTTGTTTACCATTTATGAATGCTAATAATAATCTAAGATAAAGATTCCTCTATGACATATTAAAATCGATTAGTTTCTCTTTTGTTTATTGATAAAATCATTAAGTAGAAAAATATTATACATACAATCATGTATACTTTATATATATTAATTATATTTTTTTATATGTATTTTTTTTATAGGTATTTTTATAAATACAAGTAGAAAGTCCCTTGTTCTTCTTAAAAAAATTATTGATTAGTTGATAACAAAAAAACACAACAACAACAACAACAACATAACAACAAAAGTGCACAGCTCGCAACAAAATAATTTAATAAAAATTATCGTTTTAAACCATGTATGAAAAAGTTAGCGCAATTTTTTTCTGCCACTAAAAAAATGTTATGATAATAAAAATTAATAATTATTCCTACAAACATATCCTGGTTGGTCTGATAAGCAAACGCCTTATAACTATACCCCCTAGTTAGCATGACACAGATAGGCGCTATCGGAGGGTCAGGTTGACCTTAGCACTCACTGTAGTCTACGGCCGATAACATCGCCTATAAATTACCTCACAGAATTGCCTTACAGCGCTCATTCTTTGTCAGTCTTTCGTTCTACGCGTACGTATTTCACGTCTGCACCCTCTCGCGAAGTGCTGCTAGACAAATTCAAAGTTTTACATTGTCCCTGATGGCTAAATTCGTGAATTACTGTGATTTCTTATCTCCCTATTAGTGTTTTTTGATTTTAAAAACGTTGGACATTAATATCTTCAGGAATTCGAGGATATTTGTTATTTTAAAATTCTATCTGGCGGCTGCCTATATGCATTACTTTTCGAGCGATCTGTTCCAAAAAATGACAATTACTTTGATGTACCGAATCAACCCTATCTATTATTCGGACTACTCGGATACAATTTAGGACTCTTCAAGCTATTTCAGCTTGAACTTATTTTGTGCCATTGGCTTTACAATTTGGAATATTACAAATTCGGAGTGTATCCTAAGGACATCACCTGACGCTAAGCATTTGGATATTAAAAAGCAGGCAATAAATTTAAGAAAATGGATATTGTGGCGAATGTAAGATTATTTTTCTCATATTATTCTTTATTTACATAATACATTAATTATTTTAACAACAAAAAAATAGTTTTATCATGACATAAGTTTAGTCACACAGTACCTACTCGTGGGAGGACAGGTCACAAGTGTATCTTTATTTAACTACAAAGAAAACTCCATGAGTTAGGTATTTCATATCACTATGAATAATGAAGATCAAATGTCAATGACTCTGATTTAATAAGTGTATGCAAAAAGGCGATACGGTATCACCATAATTGTTCATGTGAGGTCACATATTATTAGTGAAGTCCAGAGTAAGTAAACAATTACTGAGGTACTAATGGGTGGTTGTTATATTTACAGTACCACCCAGTCTTCAAGGCGTTCCTTGCTGGATCATTCTCCGGCACTTTCAGCACAATCCTCTTTCAACCTTTGGATTTGGTGAAAACAAGGCTCCAGAATCCTGGTCAACATGTTGTTGCAGCGACTGTCAAGTAAGTATTATCTGATGAATGCCGAAATTAGGAAACACACTTGTGTCGTTTAAATTTTGTATAGCTGATTGTCAATAAGAAACTTTATTCAAAAGTGTGATAAAGAAAACAATCCTATATCAATGTCTTGCAGTAGACATTGGACTCCACTATTGTTGTTTATCGGGACCCATTTTTGGATGTCGCTTGTGAATGATAATTGTTGCAAGTTTTATATTAATTTTCACTAAACTGTTTTAATAAATGTAACTTTGTAGTACTAAAAATATATAGGTATCTTAGTAGCACTACGTCTTAGATTTTTTAGCAATTACTGATAATGAAAAATATTTACCTATCTTGTTTTCTTTGCGAAATGCGGGCAATACAAAAAAAGTCATAAGTAATCACGTATTTTCAATTATAGTCTAACATAAGAGAAAACCTGAAAAAGCATAGATAAATTTATATATTTTTTTCCTTTTAGCAGCCGAATCCAACCCGGCATGATATCGATCTTCATGAATATAGTACGCCAGGAGCAAATTGCGGGATTATGGCGGGGAATGGTGCCTTCCGTAGCCAGATGCGTACCGGGCGTTGGTTTATATTTCTCATCTCTCCATTGGTTGAAGTCCAAGATGGGCAAGACGAGGCAAGATCTGGGAGCCATGGAGGCAGTCACTTTGGGCGTAGTCGCTAGGACCATGAGTGGTGTTGCTCTGATACCGATTACGGTTATTAAGACTAGGTAAGGTTATAACTTCAGATATATAGTACGATCGGCAAGTCGTGACCGCACTGAAGTTAGGTTTCTGAAGTTTTGAGTATTGTTCACTCAGGGCGAAAATTATTAAAAGTAATTAAAATTCTAGACACAAATCTTTGCAGCCATCCACATCTAATTTCGAGGCCTCTCCTCGTTGACTGTACTGTAATATTTATTATATTTTTTAATTCACGAATTTGCGAAGTTATTAGAACAAAAAATTGTTTGTCATTTTAATAATATTCAGGAATAAAATTGATTTTGAAATTATTAAATTTTAGAATTAAAAAACTGAGTCTTATTTATTATATTAATAATAACTTTCAGATACGAATCAGGTGTATACAAATATACCAGTCTTAGCGGTGCTCTAAAAGCTATATACAAAGCGGAAGGAATAAGAGGATTGTCTTGTGGTTTAGGACCGACGTTGGCAAGGGATGCACCATTTTCTGGCTTATATCTTATGTTCTACACTCAAACGAAACAAGCTATACCTAAAGGTAAAGTTAAATGCATATATATTTTTATTTATAACAAGGTTCCTAGCAACTTCTTTAGGATTCACAATTTTTATGGGGGGCACAATGTTTTTTGAGGGAAACAATTTTTTTCTGTTTTAACTAATAAAATTAAAGTTAAAATTTCGTTAGTTTCACCAATTTTAATAATATAAATAAATGAAATATCAATTTTACAGAATACCTACAATCTCAAGCAACTGCCAGCGTGTTGCACTTCTCCTGCGGCATAGTGGCCGGCATCGCTGCCTCTTTAGTGACCAACCCAGCTGATGTGTTGAAGACCAAAATGCAATTGTATCCAGACAAGTTTCCGAATGCGTTCAGTGCAGCTATGTATGTGCATCAGGTAAATGAGATTTATTATTATTTGTATACACACACATGTATATATGTACATACACACACATGTCAATTTACACACACACACACACACACATGAGTATATACATCCATACATATAATAAAACTGTAACGTATCACTCTTTGTACATTAGTTATATGAAATATTTATAGTAGTGTAAAAACCTTATTTTCTCTAACATTCTCACTTAGTAGATTATTTATAAAACAAATACGAAATATTATTATTATGATTATATTTCTTAAATCTTGTGAATTTATCAAATTACAAAGGATCTTCAAATAAACATTTAAAGTTATCTTTGTTCATAAGGTGACATATCAGAACTTAAATATTTACATTATTTAACAATAATATTATAATTGATATACTTGTCGTAAAAATATTGACTTAACAAATTCCTTTAGATATGCCATAGATTATTATAATTTTTACACTTGTTTTTGTGTCAAAAATTTTTAATTTATTTAAATTATAAAAACAGAAATGGTGTATGAAAATCTTTCATAATAGAGAAATTGATTATGCTAAGTTAACGCGCAATATCTATATGGAAGCAAATTATGTAGAGTGGAATATTACGTCACTAAATCTATCTGCTTACCACACACAGGGAAGCTATTTAAATTTTATCAGTCGTTATATTATTTCCAAGAACTTCTATATTATCTATATTCGCACGCGTTAATACTTCATAGATAAACGCTTATCAAAGCAATTAGGTGGGCAAATTTTATATAAAAATATAATATTATAATTATTGAAAAGTGCTAATGACTTTTAAAGTACCACAGACAATATATTGACGTCATCGATTTTTCGATTAGATTAAAATCTAAAGCTGAAATATACTTATAATTATAATATGTTTTTATATTGTTTTAGTTTCTGTAAATTTATTATTTTTTATATTTACTCGATTAGGATCTGAACCTAGAACCGTCGCTCTCAGACTCATATGATTGATTGCGCGACAATAGGTCTATTATTATCATTTTCCTATTAGTAATGTTATGTTTTATTTGACCTAAGCTGATCTCTTTGTTATGTATTTAATATAAACTATAGTATATATTTATTGATTAGAAAATTTAAATTTATAAGTTTATAATTTAACAAATTATTAGTTTTTTATAAAATTTATTTATTTATTCCATAACAAAATTGAACTAAATATAATAACAGAAGACAAATATTGCATGGCAACAGATAAAAGGAATTTCATATTTTTTTATTGCTTACCCAATGATAACATTTGTAGACTAATGACTTTACGTAGTCTGACAATGATAAACATGTACAGGAAAATTGATAATATGTTTTTTTTGTCTAATCTTTTGTTTGTTTCTGATATTAAAGTTTCATCATGTCATGTACCTATCTTCTATCTATACCTTTGTTAGTGAGTCATTCAGTAACGATCGAATTTGGATAATAATAATAATAAATTAATATTACTTGGTCTTTTGTTAGTTTTTCATCTTTACGCTGTATCCCTCGGGCAGAGGGAACCCAGTGTTAAGACACTCTGCTCCCTAGCTCCATGGCTTAACTCAATGCTGTAGAATTATACAGGATGGAATTGTCAGCACCACTTTACATGAAACCATAATTTTAACTACTCTATAAAAGCCTAATATAATTCGGAAAAAAAATAATTCCCAAAAATGAAAAAGTTTTTTTTTTCAAACAAAATAAATAATAAAATTATCGTTTTAAAATAAAACGCCATTTGTAAAGTATAACATAGGCACGCACACACTTACCTGTCAAAGCGGCAACGTCGCANTACGATAGCAAGTTGTAGCTAAATCATGTTACTTCGATATAAAAATAATCTTTTAACCTCCTTTGTGCCTCTTTACTTATAAATAAGTATTTCATTCAATAATCCGTTAAGATATATGAAAACAAAGTAAACAAGATAACATTACAAATAATCTAAACTAATTATGTTTTGTTCACAATCAAAAAGTGCTAACTAAAGTATTTTAGATATAACTAAACGTTTTACACAACGTGATATGCTTCAAGCCATTTTATATTAATACCTAAATGGATAGACTTAAATATTCTTGTATTTGAATTTGAAATTATGCTATATTGAAAAGTAAAATTTCTCTAATAGCTAATTTATTAAAACAGATATTCTTTGAACAGTTATTTTTTAAGGAAAAACTTGCTAAAATACAATAGACTGCATTTAAATCGGTTAAGCCGTTTCTAAGATCGGCATGAACAAACGCGCGTTTATTAAATGCAACAAACAACATTTTTTCTTATATATTTTCCACGTACAAACACTGAAATCCTTACGATTCTATTATAAGTAAAGTATATATTTTCATATTGCGACGTTAAGTTTCGCCACTCAACTGAATTCGGCGAAAAGTGGGAAACGGGATGTCTTAACACGAGGTTCCCTCTGCCTACCCTGATGTGTGCGGGATACAGCGTGAAGCTGAAAAAAAATCATTGTTACAGACTTAGACATGATACTTAACTAAATATTTCATATATCTATTATTAATTATGACTACATTGGTTTTCTTTTGTGTTGTTTTTGTGTATTTTATATAAGTGGTGTACAAATAAATAAATAAATTTATTTCTCATTGTTCCAGACATACGGAATTAGAGGATATTTCAAAGGTGCTGTACCAAGGATGTTAAGACGCACATTAATGGCGGCTATGGCTTGGACGGTGTTCGAGCAAATCACTCGATCTATTGGCTTGAAATAGAAAAAAAAGAAGAATAATTTGTTTTTTTATCTATATTTTATTAGCTCTAAAGCACTATCGTGTTCAAAATGGCGACTATTTATGTAACTCATAGTTTTTTTACGTTTTCATTTTATCATTTATGTTATTTTATGTTATACTTATTGTTGTATTTAAAGAAATATTATCACAAATAGATTATAAGCCAATAGTTCGAAAGTTCCTAAGTAAATGATCTTTTCGAATTAGACATTAGATGTAGTAATGTTTATGTGATATTGGTGTTTATCGAATAAATCTATATTTTGAATTATATTCTTGGTTTTATTTTTTTCTTATCCAGTTTTATGGAATAAGTCCTATATATACATTCTAGGGCCAATATCAAATACGTACCGATCTCAAATTAGTCGTGAGTCCCATCCCGACATTTTAACAAAAAATAGTCAAAGCAATAAGTAATAAATATTATATATAGTGAAATCTAATTTTTTTTTTTACGGTAAACAATAATTAATTTCAAACTTTTGCATTTTTCAGTTGGTAAGAAAAATTCTAAAATCAAATCTGCGCAGACATTTAGGTACAGCCAATTTCTAGGCAGCCACGACTCATTAACCGTACTCTAATCCAAATCCAAAAATATAGTTTTCATACAATCACTAGAATAGTTTCACTTCAGTAGGTACTAGGTATAAAAAAACATATTTCATTAGATACTGATAGCCAATAAGATACACATAAAAGAAACATCCAGAAGTGTTCTTTTTACATTGTATGCTAGAACAAACTTCTACGATATCTACTTATTCATAAGTTTTAACATTTGGCAATTAAATAAAGGCCGTTGTGGGTTCCATTCTCGCATGGGAAGTAAAATCTATACTTACCTATAATAAATTTGTATTTAATAATTTCATTTTCTCAGAGGCAAAGCCTGGCATTGATTTCCTCCACTCAATACGTAATTCCTCAGTATTCGGTCAAAAGTTTTGAACTTCCAAATCAAAAAAACAAATTATAAAAAAATATGTTATATTTAACATACACAACAGTTAAAACAAAATGTAATTATCAATAAACTGTGAATTGACTAAATTGTGCTTATATGATCTGACTTATTAAAATGCAAAATTTATATAACAAATATCCATATTATACAGTTACTTATATATATACACTATAATATAATACTTTAGTTAAATGGTATTCTCTAGTATATAAATATATTCTATGGAATGCTAAACAATGATTTCTATAGCATTTAATATTAGCTGTAATAAAGAATAAATTATAATAAATTACTCTTACAGAAAGTTCTTGAGGCCAGTTGTGGCGCACATTCCCAATCGAAAGAATGAAATATTTAATTTTAATTACCTTGCTCAACACAACATGTCTGCAGCTAATTCAGCAGAAAATGGTTAACGGAAGTGTCTTAACAGGAACAGAATGCCTTAACATTAGGTTCCCAGGTTACCTCGACCTACTCAGCTATGCGCGTGATATAGCGTGCAGTTAAATAAAAAAAATCTTTACAAAAAAGAATAAAAATGGCTATGATATATGTTAATGCTATGGAAAAATCCAGCCAGTAAAATAAAGAAATCAAAAATCATTTTATTGTTAGAACTCTGAAATGTTAGATTAACCCATACATACTAATATGCATTAGGCTGATATATATATATATTTAACAAATCCAATTAAATAAACCTTTGATCCAACAAAATAGTGGGTTGTGGTGATATTTTACAATAACAGTTGATTTATATACATACATACAAACATGAATATAAAAGAACTAAATACTATCTGTTTTTTAAATTGGTCAATAAAAACTTTATATTAACACTTGCATTCAAATATGCCATCTTTAACTTCCACTTAAAGGTAGTTAAAGTTAACAACATTTTTCATATAAATTCTATTCCTTCATACTTTAAGTTTTCCACTAATGTGTCTTCTAATAATATTTTGCCATCTGTTTTAAATGCTGTTATATATGTTGCAGTTTTTCCTTCAAACTCTGTGGTTTTTATAGCAACTATGGCATTATCTTTTGATCCAGGTATAAATTTAAATGAAGAAAACCCATGTTTAGGCTGGAGCTTAACTATCTGTAAATAATAATTACCTTTTTACATTGTTAGTATTAATATAATTTTTTTAGCATATCTGAGGTATATATCCACCTTTTCATGAATTTGAACCTGCACAGGTTCAAATCCAGCTAGATCAAAATTTTCATATTTCTAAATAAGTATTTTTTTAAATATATACTTCTTTCAAAAGGTGGGCATGTTTTGTGGTGTAATGGGAAAGTGTCTGTCTTCAAACGTGGGTTAAGCCCCACTCAGGGAAATAAATTATTTTTTATACTTTCAAGACAATAAAACAATTAAGTGGCTTAATAAAAATGTCTCTTCTGTCCATGCTCATAACAGGAAACATATGAAAGAACCTCATATTCATATATAAGGAAAATATAAAAAAAAAGAAAAAAACAAACCTCAATAGTTCTAATATCTTTAAAATTGCTATCAGCTGTAATCATATAATTACATCCCATAATTTCATCTCTTGTTTCATTATATGATTCATGACTGCATCTCCTTGGTAAAAAGTACCATTTGTTGTTTACTGGTGACCAAACTCCCGACTCATGTATCATGTAACCTGGCCATTGTATTCCTGTTGAATGTCTGATAGCTTTGTATTGGTGCACCCAACTTAAATGTTGTACCTGAGTAATAAATAGAAAAAACTTTTATATTTTAGAAGATCATTGTGGGTAAGTGACATACTTTTTGACTGTGAACACTCAAATTATTATTTTTAAAACCTTTAGGGATTGATAACATTTTCTATAGAATTTCTAATTTAGTCTTAGTAAACAATTTTTGGAGTCTCAAATTCTTCTTAACTTTATATGTTCATTCTTTTGATCATTCATATTCATATTTTTAAAGAATAAAAGAATTTTATAGGATAAATTTTTAAAAAAAGTTTGTACAATAATTAAGTTTGTTAAGTTGTCCTCACCTCTCCATGTATATTTATTGCTTTTACCCACATTGGGTCGTAGCTTTCAAAATCACCTCCCGCTGTTGTCCATTCTTTGCCCATTGATCCTACATATAATATTTCATCTTTCACTGTTGCCCATTCAGATTTAAAGCCTTTTTCATTCAAACCATTTCCATCTGATAGTATTATCCATGGCACTATTTTATTATTTAATATTTCAAATACCTAAAATAAGAAAAAAAAAAAATTTTTTAATTTATTTTTATAGAAAACTATTAAATATAGTTAAATACAAGCAACATTCTATATTCAACTATCACTTTAGGGATATTTCTAGGGATAGGGTAACAGTGTCCTAATATAAGATAGAATACAAACAAAGATTTCTTTAAAGTATTCTGTATACGTTGCAACAGAGAAATAAATTTATTAAAAAATAAATAGTGATATTTACAATTCCTGATCGGTCATCGAAAGTAAGTAGTCTGCCATCATACACAAGTAGTTCAGATAGCTCCATTCCTCTCCCTTTTTGTCCGTAAGTTGAAGATAACATGGTAGCAGGTGCTTTAGTATCCCAAGATACACTAACATGTTCCTTTGCAGTGTCATAACTTAAAAACCCTCTCTTTAAATAACTATTAAACGTATGAGGCTTTGTGTTGCTCTTTGAATTTGTGTCTAAATCTGCTACTAATCCTATTTTATATGTTACAATATCCCCTGATTGAAATGGAGAAGAAAGCGGGTAAGTCGCATTATACGACCTCGAACTTCTAGTCCATCTATGTAATGTGGATGTTTGACTACTGCTAGTACACCAATTATAATAAAATAATATTAAAACAAAAACACCCAAAAGCACTATCAAAAACATGAATTGTGGCTGAATTCTCACTGCATTGCCCACTCTATAAGTGGCTGGAGTCCGTAGGGCTTTGCGCCAATCTCGAAGATTTTTCATTTTGCGATCCTCAAATTCGTCATACATAACTTATTGATAGATATGTGAATTTTAATTCATAATTAACTTTACTTAAATATATTTTACTTTTTTTAAATTAGTTAACAGACATTTAGAATACTATTTTCACAAAGTAATAGTATCAATGTGTAATTTAACGATTTCTGTACAAATTCTGTGTAAATATTGCTCATTTTTAAAGAAACCCTAAAAATTTGATCACAGCTGCGAATTGAACTTGACAATGCTTTTACTGACAAGTGACATTTCGTAGTTGACACAACATGACACGAGATATGCCAATTGCCATTTATATAACCATAACTAATACACAATATTATATGTTGTCTATGACAATATATATATATATATTTAAAAAACTGAAAATTAAGAATATTTATGTATGTTTAATAAATATAGACACATATGACATCGTTATCATTCTAAATTAATTGACAGTAATTAATGAAAAATAGTTAATAGTATTTAACAAGCTATGTTATTTTCTAAAACGTAAATATAATATTATATTATATTTTTGTGTTAATATTTTATAGTATTAATATTTTCGATTTCTATTTGGAGGAATGATAATTTTTAATTATTGTAATTTCCTGGCTGTGATAAGGCAAAACGCAAAATCGCATTTTGGTTTGAATTGCATCAGGGTAGAAAGTGAGCAATGGAGTGTCTTGAGTAGTTAGTACTAGATTTTCCTCCTTTGCCTGCTCTGTTATGCATAAAAAAGCGTAAAACAAAAAGTCAAATTAATTGAAGATCTGTAAATTATTGAATTATTAAAAAAGAATCCAGCTGAGTTTATTGCGCCGATTTATTTCAGGTCTGAGCTGTAATGTTAGTGAACTGCTGGTAAATTATTATCGTTAAAAAGTGAAGCATTTTGAATAAAAATATTTGGAATTGAAAATTTTAACTTTGTCTACCGACTTTAATTTTGAATTTGCCGCATTTTTTGCAATTTATATTAAAACTGACCAACCAACCAACCTGATAATTTCTTTACATATTTCGTTTAAATTTTGTCTACCGTGGTCAAACTTAACAATACAAAAAAAAAAACAATCAGACACGAGCTTCAATGGCATACAACTGTAAAGTTCTTATATATTTCACTTACATAACTTTTTATTGATGCCTTCTACTTTCACTGAAATGAAACTTAAAAGTTATTACTTATGAACATCCTGTAATTGGAATAAAATTGACGGACAGTTAGTAGGTAGGTAGATTTAGTCACTAATGTGCATTTCGCATTTCTTTTTTTCAATTGAATTACAATTCAGTTGCTGCAATCCATTTGTAATTATTATTTATTATTCGTACACTCTCACTTGTTACTTACATTTAAATAAAAATATTGTAACTGTATTTCTAGATGTGATGTTTTATCCTTTCTAATTGGATTTTTTAACTTTTCTGAATTCCACACGTAGAATGAATAGACAGAACATGGGAATTTAGTGTTAAGATACTCCATTCCAATTTGGTTTTCTACTTTCCGCCGAATTATTACTAAATTTAATGCCGCACTTTAGCTCATTACCAGAGGAATGAAAATATTAATTATTTAATTTCCTCAAGTGGGGATCAAACCTTTCGCGTTTACAGTCACATGCGTATTCCCCTGCGCCACGACGAATCTCAATTGATCTTATTTGATCGAAAAACCTTTAACTATCTTTTGCATCAATTTTGGTAACCTTCATTGAATGTTGCTAACATTTTTAAATACATTTTTTTAATTATTAATATAATCTATATAATTATTAAATTATTTCTATATGACTGACAGAAACTGCACAGCTGGGGCATATATGATGAACAAGTAGGTTGTTCTGGAAGTATAAAGCAACATTATAGAATACCGAGTTTGTAGCTGGCAGAATGAAGGCTACACTGGGTCAAAATCTGTAAATAAATTAAAAAAAAATATACATGTCAAAACTGTAGTAAAAAACCGTACAAATTACTAAAATAAAATGCATGGAATCTTTACTAATGTCTTATGGTATTTAGAGTTTATAGCCTTTGCTATTGCTTTAATATTATTTTTCTTTTTCATTTTATATTTAGCCAAAATAAATTACGTTGTGTATAACATACGATACGATATGCGACAAAAGTAAGTAAATTAAAATCGAAATACAATTCTATGATAATATAAGCAGTTAATAGTATATAGTACCTAGGTGTATATTAAAGAAGTTTATTTACGGCAAAAATGAAGCAAATTTCTTAAAAATATATAAAAAAAATATTTCTGAATTATGTTGCGATTCTAATTGTTTTAAGGTACATGGCTGACGATACCTGGCTTCTACAAAATTGAATGTAAATGACTCCTCACAGCCCTAGACATAATATTATATTGTAAGTTGAAGATTTATGTATATTTTAGTAGTTATCTTTTGATATGAACGGAGTGTCTTTACACTAGGTTCCCTCTGCGTACCCTGCTGTGTGCGGGATACAGGATCTTTTGATATAGCTACATATTACTACAATTAAAAGACCCTTGCCTCTTTAAATAGCAATTAAATGATAAATAACATGTGTGGAGGAATAATTATACATAGAAAATTAAACTAAAAAGAGAAATACAACACCAACCACCAGTTTACGCACTCGGTCTTTGAATACATTAATTTAAATAACTAATATAAATAGACGCTTCTGTCCAAAGCACAAAGTAGCACTACCAGATACTCAAGTTTCCATTTTTTTGTAAAAATAGTTGACTCGCATTTTATTCCCTATCGACTCATCTCGGTGTGCTGTCGCCATAAATTAATTATAACTACAATTTAGAATTCTGTTCCAACCATTCCATACAATATAGGAGTTTTCTTTTTTTTTTCTATCTATAAAAAGTAAATAAATTGTTGCACAGACATCAATGGTTCCAGTACTATTATAATCTATATTTAGTTAATGCGTACTATTATATAAAAGGTAAACGCTTTATACGTGCGTCTTGTGTCTGTCATCTGTTGGCTCTGTGATCCAAGATATATGTAGTTATTCGTTCTTTTATAAATGTAGATAATTATGTTATAGGTGGCAATATGAAAAATATTTTTTAGGGTTCCGTACCGTATGAAAAAAATGGAACCCTTATAGGATCAGTCGAGATCTCGAGGATGTATTAATTTGACACCAACCAAATTTGACCATAGACTATATATTATAATATTTGATATTAATCATAGAATATTTGGTTCGGTCTATGGTCCCTTAAAGCACAGAAAAGTGATGCCGAACCCTCAACCTCCGCGTATATAGTTAGACAAGGAAAACGATCCATTGAATTACGATAGCCATCAAAAATAAATAATGGAATATTTGTAAAGATATATTTGTAAATATATATATTCTAGATCCTATTTAGAGGCCAGTCGTTGCAGGGACACAAGCGTTCCATTTCTTCGCTTTGGTGTCGAGACAAAACGCGATATTGAGTTACACCATTCAACACAGCAACGCCTCCAGAATTCGGCCGAAAGTGCGAAACTTAGTGTCCTAACACTAGGTTCCCTCTGCCTACCCTAAAAAAATTATTCTAGTTTACACACTGTAAAATGTACAAAGCCAACGTCTAAGCCGAAAGTCCCGAACCAGAGGCCGGTGTGCTGCGATCTGGGGTGCATCTGGTTCTGCAGGATGATAGGCAGTATTATCACCATAGCGGCGTGCTACTTCGGCGCCTATGCTTTTATTTCGGACACGAAGCTAAGGTTTGGTCTGTTTGTGCCATAATTTCAAATTGTTTTGTAAATATAATTAATATAATTATTATATTATTAATGTGTGTGAATTGAATGTTGTTTTTCTTTTTTTTTTTATAATAGTATGTTAATTTAGTGTACGTATCTCTATTTTTTTCAGCTTCACGCAGTATCCCGTATGTAGTACGCAGAAGGAGCCTAGTGTTAATTCACTTTTCCAAATTCTCGAGGCATTTTGTCACGTTTTGTCTCAACACCAGAGCGAAGAAATGAAAATATATAAATATTTCATTGCCTCGAGTGGAAATCGAATCCATAATGCCCCTTCGCCCCAACTGGCCTCATACGTATATAATTCAAAGTATCGTTTTTACTGTAAAAAGAGAACCTAAAGTCAAAACACTTCTTTTTCCATATCAGCCATGAAAAAAAATATATACTTAGTAAAAGTATAGCCTTATTTAGGAAAAAAAGTATTGTTTTTACTTATGCCTAGTAAATATTACCAGAACCGGAAATCTCAATAGTAATAAATAGCACGAAGATATGAAATTCCGCATGCCACAAACATTTACCATATATTGTTCAATTACTATAATTGAGATGATATCTTTCTGTAACTGGTTGCTGGACCGTCGTCGTGTAGAAAACCATTTTTTTTGTTATACATTCAGAACGAAATGGACAAACATACATACATATATATGGACTTTCGAAAAGATTATACGAATCTTGAAAGACATGTATGTGTTAATATAATAATTGCGACTAATACGATTAAAAGGAAAGTAAATCTCTTAAAGAAAAATAAAGTACTTAGTTGTCGAATAGATTATATCTTGGTTGTTTTTGCACGGTTGCTTGACTAGTTGTTTTGTTGGTTTTATCCGTTTTTTTTTAATTATTTTGTTCAGATTTTTTATGTTATATTTAATTAATTTATATGTAGGTATTTAGTTTAGGAAGAGGCTAGCTAAAGGCTTTGTTTTAGTAGACCAGGATATTCATTGTATACGAGTAAATCAATATCAGTCGGATACATATAATATACCAATCGCTTTTATTCCAAAATTGATATAAAATAAGAAGAAACTGAACACTTACTCTATTCTACACTTTAATCAATTTCCTTTAAAATTAATTTATATATTTTAAAGATATATATATTTTTAAAGTTTTTGTTTGATACGGTTGTGAAATTAGTTTCTAAACATTTGAATATAGATTTTTTTTATCTGTTAATAAAGAAACCAAAATTAGATATATCTCCAAAATATGATTCATATTCAAGACAATTGCTATCGAGGTCTAATCTAGCTATTATTGGACAAGAAAATAAAAAAAAAACGATACGTGCAGATGATGTTAGTTATATAATGTTACATAATGAAAACTTCAGCTTTCTCTCCACTTAACTATAACTGTAAAAAACGTAGAGATTACTCCTAATACTTTTAAATTAAGAACAACTATCAAAAAATTTTAGAAGTACAATACCTGTAGGTCATTTTCATTAGGTACAATTATGTTTTTTTTAAAGTTCAATAGATGTTCAGAATTTCCGTTTTGTTTTTTTTTTTTAGAAATATTAGACAGAAAAGAAGTGTATTATATCACTATGTTTTCTATTTTAGAAATATTCCCAACAGATGGTGGAATTCAACGCCGCGTTTGTAAAGTAGTAGTGAAGCGCTAACTAGACTGGAAAAATTAAAACAAAAGTTTGAAAATTTATTCCTTCGTGTGGGAATCGAATCTGTAGCCATTGCGTGTATATAGAGTCTTTTCAGCATCAATTATTATTATTAATCTCGTTTATTCTATATATTTAAAATTTGGTTTTGAAAAAAGCTTTCATACATTTATTATATACACATGTATATAAATATCAAGTCGTGATTGTCTGATCTGTTTTAAGCTGACAAATGATTAGCAGCTCCTTTGTTTGACGTGCAACTGAATTTCTATCTTTTTTTTTTGCGTCACATACTTTCTATTTATAGGAATAATTTTTTTAGTTATTTTTTTTTTAGTTAAGATAGTACTTTATTTTTAGTCTGTTATATGACGTAAACTTTTTTTATTGAAGTTATAATATACAGATTATACATATTCTTCCATAAGTTTTAAGTATCATATTTTTTTTTCTGTTATAAGATTTAAGTATTCAAAAAAATATAATTTCACCTAATAAAGTCATTAATTAAAATCACGACCGATTCTATCAATGAATATAAATATTTATAATCATTAGCAAAACTGATGTTTTTTTTTAATATGAAAAATAAACCTGTTGCAAGTTTCATATCAACGTACCGGAAAATATTAAATACAATTTACTAAAGTGTAACAAATCTGTGTGCACGCAACGTTGTACAAGGAAGTGAGTTTTGCGATGCGTAATATTTTAATAATAGATATTTTTAATTAAAAGAGTTTGATTTTATTGAAACTAAGAAAAATGTTATATTTAATGACTTAATATATTCAATACTAGCGACACAAACGGCTTCGCCCGCTTATGCTTATTGTTATATTCAATTATACGAAATCAAAATATTTACATAAATTGTAGCCTATATTTTAATCTGATATGTATCAGTTATTTTTGCATGAAAGTGGAACAAACATATATTCTCAAAATCTTTCACATTTATTATATTAGTAGGAACTAGGATAGATACTATTGTCGTGCAGTAAAAAAACGTCCTTTACAGCCTGACTCGAATCGCGAATCGAATTATTATCAACATTCTGAATTAAGACACTCCGCTCCCTACTTTCCACCCAATTTCAGAGGTAATAAATTTCCTCAATATGTAATAAATTACCTCAAGTGGGTATCGAACCCAAAACCGTCGCGTTACACACTTGTGCCACTACATTTAATAGCTATTATGCCTTTCTTCATATAGTCTGCTCTAAATTGAAATCGAACACATTATGACTGCAGCATATCTCTAGTATCAATCGATTGAAAAAGAAATCTATTTAGAGCTATCTTTCGCTTTTATTTTTTTATTCTAGACACAGAACTAGCTTCCGTCTCCATATCTTAGATCTGGGTGCATAAAATTTGGGTCTACCCACGTATTCGGTGCGCGAGTAAATAATGAGACGAAAATAAACATTTGTACATTGTGAATGTCGCGTTTACTATTGGAAAGAGTATGTTACACTCTCGAGAGAGCTCTTGTAGGTCACTCATGAAAATAAATTAAAAATGTAGAATTTTATTATATTTTTTTAGCTTCGCTTTAGAGCATACTCTGTTCCCTCTTTACGCTATGGAGACCGGAAGTGTTGATGGGAATGTAGTACCTATCTTAAAAGCCAGGTTCCCTCTGCCTACCCTGCTATGTACGGGATATAGCGTGAACCTAAAAAAAAATAACTTGTCTTATATTCTTTTTCTTTTCTTTAACGTGATTTATAAGTATAATATAATTAAATGTAATTTGAATACACTACCTATACATAAAAGATTACAGATTTGGCCCACTCGGTCATCGGGTCAACTTGTTTGCACAAACAAGTTTATCTTTGTTCTAACACTGTTTGCCCGTCGATACTTACAGAGGGGTGATAAGTGGAAAGGGGCGGATGTGTTTAACATATGTGCTTCTTTTAAGGATCATCAATAATATCGATGTTTCGATGTTTTTTTTTATATGTTAAAATATCATTTTTCAGTTTTTGAGAAATTGAAATATGAAATATTTTATTTCCTCGAGTGAGAATCGAACCCACCACCTGTCGTGTTGATAGCCGCATGCTTGTGCCCCTGCGCCGCCTCCTTGATCAAAATATTTTATCTAACTATTTAAAACTGTACATATTGTACAACTATAATTGAATTGATTGTAAGCGCGAGAGCTCTTCGGTTCGATTCCCACTTGAGGAAAATTAAATATTTGATATTTTTATTTGCGTTAAGTTCCATCCTCAATTTCCGTCCTCGTTAAGTCCAAATTTGGCGGGAAGTAGGGGGTGGAGTGTCTTAACACTATGCTCCCTCTGCCCACCCTGCAACGTGCGGGATGCAGTGTGAGGCTGGAATAAAAAAATATAGTAAGATAATATATTGTTTAACATGCCTATAGGAATTTTATAACATTTCCTATTCCAAATAGTATATTTATTTTGAATTGAAGCGTCCATGTCCACATCTCGATTTATGTTTTACAATGAAGATTCAACGTACAACGTGATCAGGAATAATTCTAAAGTGACAGAAGAAACTCTTCCGCCAATATATTATAAGATCGAGCCTTGCTTTTGGTGTTTTTAAAGGTCGGTGCCCCCTTTTGATGTAATTTTATATGGTACTTAAGTATATAGTTTAAAAGAAATATAATGAAATTTCGCCGTTTTAACTGTGAACGTAAAATTTAAATATAAGAATCACCGTAAATCTTTATTTTTTTAATATAGCAATTAGTTAGGCAAGTAAATTATAATTGCTTGCTAATTTGTGTATGTAAATTATTAAGGCCTATTAAAATTTATTATTAAGAAGAATTATAACCTCAATGTGGCATAATTTCTATGGATTTGAATGTGCGTGATGGTTGCGAGTTCAACGGTTTTTGGTATCCCATTGTTAAGAGCAATGTTGATCCTAGTCTTATAGGCAGAAGGAATCTAGTACTGAGATTCTATTCCCCATTTTCCATCCAAATTTCGAGCCAATGCCTGTTGCCTTGTTATCAGAGCTCAAAAAATAAACCTAGTTCAGTCTCCTAAGTCGGAATCGAACCTATAACCTATCGATTCTTCTGGGGGGCGCTGAAGAAGCCCCTGTGCCACGACTGGCTTCAATCTCTTTTCGCCATGTACGCGTCTATCTCCACCTCAAAGGCCGGCAACGCACCTGTAGCTCCTCTGGTGTTGCACGGGGTCGTGGGCGGCGGTGATCACCATCAGGTCCTTTTTCCATAAAAAAATAAAATAAACACGTAAATCAGCTTTAGCTTATGTCTTGTCGAGATTGATTACATGTGCGCCGGCGCAGAATTATGAACAAGAACGATATGTCTAATTATTCGTCATGGCCACTGGTGCAAACTATGTTTTATATACTTTTAATTGTTTTATTCGCCTATTGATTTGCGTGCTTATTAATAAGATTAGGAATTATGCTGGAGTCTTATGTTATCGTTTCAACATATCGATACTTTCGAGTTAGCAAAACGTAGAATTTACGTGTTTTGAGTACAACTCCATGAAATAATTATTTTTTCTTAATTATTTATTCTAATTTTCTTTATTTCAACTAGTGTTTTAGTGTCTATGTACAGATATTTAATATAATTAAGTTAATCAATTATGTATGTTAACATGTTTTCCATTGGTTACGAACCAAATTCAGTAATTAAAGTATATAGTAATTACTTTATTCTTTACTTATATTTTAATTTCCTATTAAATGAAAAATTTCATATACCTACGAACTATTATTGCATTTTTGAAAATAAATGAAAATATTAACGAGTCAAGTTTACACTCCCAAGCTTGTGTCCCTGAGTAGCAACTGAAATTACTAGAATAATTATACACTATGTGTATAAAAATTATATTATATATGTATCACCTTGTTAGTTGCAGCACTTGCAGCTGTAAAATTGAATACCAAACTACTATAACTATAATTTCACTAGACATTGATAGACGAGACAAAATTATTATACTGCAAAGGATAATAAAAAATCAGACAAACGCGAGTCGGGTTCGCCCACCAAGGGTTCCGTACAAAAATTGGAGGTCTCGAGCTTGTTCTAAAATTCAGGAGTAGCTTAGCCAGAGCCCTTTAATGTGATACCTCACTTGAAGTAGCGGCTTTAATAACCCCGAATGAATTTTATCCCCCTTTTAAAGAAATTGAATTTAATTGAACCACAAATATATGGTCAGATTTTTTCCTGATCTAGTACTACTTAGAAATGCTAGTTGCCAAATTTCATAATTCTAGGTTAATCAAAAGTTCCCAATTAATTTTGATTCCCTTTATAGTGTCAAATACTCGGAACGGAACCCTAAAACTAATACGTCAGTTCCAACAAGCCTGTTAGACATTATTAATTTTAAGTACAAATTTACTTATAAAAAAAAACAATATAAATAATAAGTTCTGTAATATATATGTATTTAAAATAGATAGTCCTTTTATAACATATTGTATACTAAGAAAAAAATATACCATCACTGTAACAACCATTATTAGGCTTCGCCAACATGCACTTACATGTTTTTATTATTTTATTTGACGATGCCTGGAAAGTGGGCAGCGGCGGCAACTATCTATACGAGCGCGTAATCAACGCTAATTGTCGATCGAGAATATAAAGTTATTTTAATTTATATTTATTATGCTTTACTTTATTCTTGTGGTTTTTATAAATAAAATGTGGTATTTTATTTACGGATTTAGTTCTACTTTAGGTTGTGTTAATATTAAGGGCATATTATGTGTCGTGGTATTCATAAGGAGATGGAGGGGATGGAGGGTGATCCGTGTCTATTTTTACACTCATTAAGAAAGCCAAAATGCAGTAGGCACCACTTATCTTCACTACATTTTGATTATATATAGGTAGTGATGGTTTTGGGTTCGATTACCATTCGGGGAATAGAATTATTTGCATTTCCCATTTCCATTCGACATGAAATATCTTTAATTCGGGCGGAAGAAGGACTTTTGATGCTAGCTGAAATCAAGAGAGAGAGAGAGTTTGAAATTTTCGTTATCAACGTATGTGAAATTGAAAAGAAGTGGATATAAAAATATATGTAAATAAAATTTGTTTGTTATACTAAAAAAACAAAACTATCAGGTTATTATATAAATATACCTACGTCTCTATAATTTATTATTATTTTCCATAAAGAGAGTTAAACTGTGATATTTATTAAATTTATAACCACACTTACTTACTACAATATTTTATAATTTAAATTTATGGATCTTTTCTAAAAACTTTTATTGCTAATTAAATTTGCCGTTGTGCTTATTTCGCGAGAGCTTAATCATTTCGTTTCAATATAAAATAATTAATATTTTTCATTGATTTTATGATTGTAGTGCTTTAGATAACATGAAATTAAATTAAAGCTGGATAATATTTAATATTTTTAAAAACAGAATTTAAAAGAAAGTGGTGCATTGGGAAAATGTGTGCCAAATGCGGCGTTGAGTTTCGCCATAACATTTATTACATACGCTAAGCACTACGTATGTCTCGAAACGGAGTATCATGAGTGACTTATCGAAAAAAAGACAAATATTAAGATTTTTTGCTATGAAAATTCTTAAAAAAACATTTTTTGTTCTTGCTGTTTTTTTGCATATAGCAGGGTAGGCAGGGTAGAACCAAGGGTTAAAAAAATCCGTTCCACTTTCCGCCGAATTTTTCGGGGTATTACGTGCATTATGCCTTGTTGGGAATCGAACCTACAGCCGTCTTGTTTATAATCATAAGCTTCTGCCACTGCGTCACAATGGTCTCGTTTTTCGGTTTTTTTATTCTCAGTAATATTTTAAAGACAGAATTAAGTTTTATTGCCTCATTATAATGTATTACCTATATTATTATGTTTACTGATGCTATCTGATCATTAGGATTACCGGATACGACGGTGGTGGGAACCTTACTCAGGGGAGAAATTATATTAATAAATACCTATAAATATCCAAGTATAAGTATATTTTTCTATACTTATTTTTCAGTATAAGACTTTACTAGATGGATGTTTGTTCTAGTTTCACACAAAAAGTACTGAACAGATTTGGATGAAACTTTACAGTTGCTACATCAGAATGACACATACTCGTAGGCTATAATTTGTGTAAAGGTTTTGTGTAATTTGGCTATTAAATAATAATAAGATTAAGCGGGCGAAGCCGCGTGTGGGTCGCTAATATTTACCTGAGCTCTACCTACTTTGCAAAATACGAGATATATGAAAACACTTAAACGAAAGGTTAATCCAACCCTAAATATCAACAGCGTCTAAAGTAAACACCAGTTTATTTTTAAATGCAATAACTTCGTACAAGCAAGTTAAAGCTAAAAATAAGTTTAAAACTGTTAAGTTATTCTCTTATACTTTTTGCGTAGTGTACGCAACGTGACCATTCTTTCTTGCTGCTCGTATAGGACATCGGTATTGTAATTTTCGATTTTAATTAATGTATTAAAAAGTTATATTAAACTATAACATATTAATATGTTTTTTAGAAGAAGGCTTTTGTTCTTTTTTTCGATTTTTTTTTAATATCTTTTAGTACTGATTTTTTTTAGATTAAGGTAATTGAATACAATTTTGAGTGCTTCCGTATTTTTGTGGAACGTGATTTTGAACGGACAAAATTTAACTGCCATTTCCAAATAACGGGACATTTTGTACGTCACGGTGTCATGTTTCGGGACACCGGGACACACGAGCGTTAATCGGGACAGTCCCGTTTAGAACGGGACGTGTGGTCACGTTAAGTATATAGTATGTAATCATTTAAATAAAGCCTTAATAAACGATGATACATTATTTCGAGATACCTTTTAGTACCGCAATGAGGTGTTTAAATCGTATAGACCATTATTAATAGCTATTTATTAGTTTGGGTTATGGCATTTTTGCCGATGGCGGTTCTAGTTTAAGAGTTCGTTGGTTGATGTTAATATAACTTAAAATATAGATAGTTTGGGTTAGACATGACGCACGTGGAAATGGAATATGTAATTGTTATTTGTATATTTAATTATTGACTGGTGTCGAGGCAAAAGCGCGGCGTTTAGTTCCGCCACTCAACACGCAATGCCTCCAGAATTCGGGGGAAAGTAGAGAACAGAGTGTTAAGGTTAACACGCCTCCCTCTGCCTACTCTGCTGTATGCGGGATATAGAAGAATGAAGCCAACCGAATGAAGCTGATTTAATTTTTAATTTGAATTAATTTAATAATTTCTTTTAATATATTAATTTTCCATTTATTTAATTTTAATGAAAATCAATGTAAATATTTTTATAATGAAATAATTGTTATTTTACACATTTCTCTATGCACCTAATTTCGAATTCCATGTGGATAGCGTCGTGGGCAGCAACTAGTATGTTAATATAAATTTTCTCTTACACGTAAACACTAAGATTTTAATTAGTGTCTGTATAACAAGTCAGTATCAATACAATTCCTATAGATATAGTATTTATTAAATATAAAAAAATATAAGGGCCTTGAACCATCCACAACCCCCCCCCCCCATCTGATCGTATCGATCGTATCTATATATGAATGATCCTATCTTTTTCAATAAAAAAATACCTCTATAATAAAATTAAAATAAGATCTCTATCATGTCCGTCCATAAAAATAGTCATCCCACATACAATTTTTATAACTAAATTATAAGTTTCTTGCAAAATAATTAACTTAATTTGCCATAAATAGGCATATATGGAATACATTCTATAATCCAAAGGTAATAAAATCACAATTCGCATCTTAATAAACTAGACTAGTCTATAAACGATAAAAGATAAAAGAAAAAGAAAGAAAAAAATAAAGATCATAAAAACCAACTGACGTAAAAGTGTTATAACGAGATAATCCGTGTCAATTTATGGGATACAGTAGCCGTATATTTAAATGATTTGTTTAAACTGTATTCTACGTTTACTTTTTAAAAGGTTAATTATTTTTATGTTTTGACAATTAAAATTATTAAAATGTTTTATTTTTTAACTTTCAGCTTCACGCGGTATCCCGCATGTAATAGAGTAGGGAGAGGCAGCCTAGTGTTAAGATACGCTTCCCACTTTTCTGGAGGCGTGTTGAGTGGCGGAATTAAACGCCGTGCTTTTGCCTTTTTTTATACAAGAGTAAGGGAGAAAATATTAAATATAACGTTTCCTCGAGCGGGAATCGAACCGACAACCCATTGCACGTCACAAACTCCTGCGCCACGACTGGCCTCTAAGTTATATCTTATTATCATAATAATTTGTACGTATTGTAACAGTATACTATTTTGGCGAATTTTTTGAGATATTTAAAAGTTTAAGATGCATATCAAAAACATAAATATTAAGCGAGCTTTATAACTGTAAAATATTTTTTTAGGAATTAGCTTTGGTAAGCCAGTGTTAGGTAGTTGGATGAAGATGTACAGAGTGTGTTTGTCAGCACCACATTAAATGAAAGCACTGTTTTAACAACTTTATAAAAGCCTAATACAATTAGCCTAATACATGTCCTCGACTGGAAATCGAACCCATTACTTGTCGCGTTTATTTAAGATTAAGATTTTAATTATAAAAAAAAA
>JAKRZM010000748.1:188605-208778 GCA_036379175.1 Heliconius cydno galanthus
CCCCCCCCCCCCTCCCCATCTGATCGATAAATATTTAATTTTTCTAGTATGGAGATCGAACCCGCAACCAGTCGCGTTTAGAGACACACTTTTTTAAACGTTTTTAGTATCTATATATGAATGATCCTATCTTTTTCAATAAAAAAATACCTTTATAATAAAATTAAAATAAGATCTCTATCATGTCCGTCCATAAAAATAGTAATCCCACATACAATTTTTATAACAAAATTATAAGGTTCTTGCAAAATAATTAACTTAATTTGCCATAAATTGGCATATATGGAATACATTCTATAATCCAAAGGTAATAAAATCACAATTCGCATCTTAATAAACTAGACTAGTCTATAAAAGATAAAAGATAAAAGAAATAAAAAAATAAAGATCATAAAAACCAACTGACGTAAAAGTGTTATAACGAGATAATCCGTGTCAATTTATGGGATACAGTAGCCGTATATTTAAATGATTTGTTTAAACTGTATTCTACGTTTACTTTTTAAAAGTTTAATTATATTTATGTTTTGACATTTAAAATTATTTAAATGTTTTTTTTTTCACTTTCAGCTTCACGCGGTATCCCGCATGGAATAGAGTAGGGAGAGGGAGCCTAGTGTTAAGGTACGCTTCCCACTTTTCTGGAGGCATTGCGTGTTGAGTGGCGAATTTCAGCGCCGTGCTTTGACTCGATATCAGAAGTGACAATATTAAATATTACGTTTCCTCGAGCAGGAATAGAACCGACAACCCGTTGCACGTCACACACACTTTTTGATATATTTAAAAGTTTTAAGATGCATATCAAAAACATAAATATTAAGCGAGCTTTTATAACTGTAAAATATTTTTTTAGGAATTAGCTTTTGTAAGCTAGTGTTAGGTAGTTGGATGAAGATGTACAGAGTGTGTTTGTCAGCACCACATTAAATGAAAGCACTGTTTTAACTACTCTATGCATTTCCTCGACTTTCCAGTCGAACCCATTACTGGTCGCGTTTACTTAAGATTAAGATTTTAATTATAAAAAAACATTTAAATCGCAGAAATAGAATTCAATTTTTTCTTCAAAATCTTATTTTTAATCATAACAGATATAGAATTCAATTCTTTTTCTTCATATTTTATTCTTATATGTACTTGTTAGTTATTTCAATACTAGTTTAGACTGGAGTCACAATTACCCTGTCCCTGCAACCTGAGTGGTAAGACACGCGTGCACGGGGCGTCAGCCAGGAGCCAATTTTATAATAATTCTTGGTGTGAAACGCCACATATCAAGCATTGTTTTGACTTTATAGCGACTAAAATAGATATTCTTTGAAATCTTGCAAATTATATATTTAATTCTTATATTTAAAAAAAAATGTATATAAAACGTGAAATAATTTTTTTCCGGCATAGCAGGGTAGAAATGTAATAGCAATTTTCCCATTTTCCACCTAGAGAGTTATTGGGCCAGCCAGATGGCGGAAATAAAAATAAAAATAATTATTAATTGCTCTAATGGGAATCGAATCCACAACCGTCCAGTCTCACTCTTGTCGGCGTCGAATTCGAACTTAAGCATAAGCTTTAAATCATTGATATATAATTTCATACGTTTAAATTTTCAACGGTATTTTAAGTTTGTAGAGCTTTTAACAGCACATTGATAATTACAAGGATCGATCAAATAAATCCCGCGAGACAAGTTAAGGCTTCATACACATTTCACGTTAATGTTTGTCGACCAAAGCAAGCACTTACCATTAACGAGATAGTCAAAATGCAATGCAATATGTGCATCTAAATTTACTAGGTTTTTTATTTCAGCTTATATATAGCTATACCGTATATCGGTTACCACTAGGAGTTATAATATATTTAATATTTTCATTTTCTCGCTTTGGTAACGAGGCATAGGACTCTAAAAGGCATTGCTTCGAAAATTCGAAGGAAAGTGGGCAACGGAGTGTCTTAACACTAGATTCCCTCAGCCTATCCTGCTATATTTGGATGCAACGTGAAGCAAAAAAAAGAATTTAAATACGAATAAATACATTTTAAATATAAGTATAATGTAGCAAATGTACGAATGTTAGAGGTAGAGACAAGTTATAATTATGTTATTTACAAAATTATTTAAATTACCGGAAAAATCGTACATTTTATACGAAAATCCATATATAATAAATATCATATCAGCTTCACAATGTATCCTGCAGACAGCAAGGTAGGCAGAAGGAACATAGTGTTAAAACACTCCGTACTCCACTTTCCGCCGAATTATAGGGGCATTGCTCGCTGAGTAGAAGAAAATAATAAAAATGATCTAACCCTTCAAAACCCTTTCCTCAGCGAAAGTGGCCCGCACCCCCGTATAAACGCGGGCGAAGGCTGTCGCGCGGCACTCGCGAATCGCACGTCGGGTTGCGCGCGCGCATTGTGTGGTGTTGTGTGCATTGTGCTATCTTATTAGTATTAGATATTAGATATTAGAATTTTAGTTTTTTTTTTTGTATAATTTTGCCTTTTATTTTAGTGGCGGTACGTGGTTGAGGTGAGTTTTTTTTTTTCATTTAATTTTTTTTTTATTGGTCTGAAAATATTTTTACATATTTACTGTTTTATTGTTTTTCGTTTAAAAATAAGAATTTTATATATTTTTTTAACTATTTACTTTTAATTAAGTAAGCGAAAAATTGCAAAAAAATGCTAAATATTATGAAATAGAAATTGACTATGATAAAAAAAAATCATTCTGTTATATTTCCAAAGTACGCCTATTTATATTTTTTTATTTAATATCGTAAATTAACAGAAATGTTAAATAAAAATCCTAATGAAAATACAATAATTTAAAAAGCAACATTAAATAATTTATTATATTAATCAGATATTTATTTGTTACGAATGTATTTACTGTTTACCTGTATATTTACGCAGGGTACTTTTTCAGTTTGTTAGAATTACATTAAGAAATATACTAAGTATATGAACTTTGTATACGACGTGACTTAAGATAACAATAAAATTTACAAAAAAGAAGAAATATAAGTTTTATACGCTCAAGGAGTTAAATCTTAAATTAAAATTAAAGTTTATACAAAAAAAATATTATGTATGTATTCATACAGTTAAAATTAAACATAAGTAAGTAGTGTTGCACATATTCTTAATATTTATTAAAATTTTAAATAAATTATCATAATAATAATTGTTCATTTTAATTAATGCGTCTCATTAGTAGTACACTCTCAAGATTTAAACTTTAACTGTTAACAATATCCACAACAGTATGTAAAATAATAAAAATGTTAATTATTTGTTTACAACAATTTCATTAAAATTAAACTCATTTTATATTAAATCCGTTACAAAACTACAGAGTATATAACATTTTAATGTCAAATAACCGATAACATATGACGAGTTATTTTTTTTTTATAATAATTAAGATGGCACAATTAGAATCGATTATCTTTGCTTTCTTAATGAAAATATGATTTCAAATCCATTATTCCACATTCACGTTACCGTTTTGTCGATGATCGATTAAGAAATCGTTTTACGCACGTTTCCGTGAAAGTGTCAGTCGGCTCTGGGTGCGAGTGTAGAAAGTGATAATTCGGGCGGACGGTTTGTTTGTCTTTATGTCTATTGTACTTTAATTTATTTTTGTTATATATAGAACCGGTACAAATAATTCAATTAAAATTTTTTAAGCTTATAAAACTAAACTGTATTTCATAATTCTAAATTGAGCGAAACCAGCGATTTCATTTTTTCTTTTATATAAAACTCTTCTAATAATAATTTTCTTTTATTAAAACTTATATTTTGTTAAATATTTACTTTTCTAATCACATGAGTCTATGATAATGTTACGACAGAAACGTAAAGGCTATTGTAGTATTTCCAAGCGATAACTTATCCTATTATAATTAAACTATTTAAACTTCAAATTGAAATAAAATTGAATACCAGACGAATAATAATTACGGAATTTGCATGCTTATCGATATAGGAAGATGAATTGCTCCACTGCGGTTAGTATCAATCAGCTGTATATGAAATGAGATGGTAGAATCGATTAGTGTTGATCTGAAACTAATGTAATATCGATTAATTGTATTTCACATCACTATTTGTATGAAATATAGTTTCCGGAAGTTAAAAAAATAATTAGACAGGTCTTACGTTTCAATTAACCGTTTGGTATATTAATAGAAAATAAAATGCTTCTGTCAATCACAATTATATGTTTCTATTTTATTGATTTATTGTTTATTTAATGGAAACTGTTAATACTTAAAGCCCAGGAAATGTTTCTATTCAATAGGCATATAGATATATAGACAACTATACTACCAAAGAATGCAGCAAATAATTTAGAACAAATATAAATTTAGATTAAAAACAAAATGGAGAATGAAAATATTCCATTCATGACATCATAATTCTGGAGAATAATATTAATACAATAGAGAATAATATAAAAATAACGTTTTCAGTACTCGTAACGAGACATATTTAAATTTTCATCAGCATCCACATTAACAGATGGCGTCAATTGGCTCGAACAAATGAAGAGAGCTAAGCTGTTTATATCTTGTTTGTAATTATTGCGTGTGGGATTCAACTTGATTAATATGCGAGAGTACAGATAGTAAAAAAAGAATTATTACATTTTTTTTTGTTAATAATTAATTATATTCCAAATATGGGTAATTAGGTAATTAATAACTTTTAAGGCTTTGAACCTGTTATTATCGTGAATATGATTTTTAGATTGAGTATCCGAATACCAAAAAGGGAACCCTGGCAATACATATGTGATAACATTTTAAGTAATATTAATTAATATTTTTATACAAAAGTATAAAGTTTGTATATGTTTATTCATTTCCTCATAACTATAAAATCTTACTTATTTTCATAAATATAACTCAATTAATATAAACATTAAAAGTGAACTATAACGACTTCGAAGTGCGAGCTTGCGTGCGGACGGTACAATCATTAATAAAGGCATAAATCAAATCATCACATTCGTTTCGTTTAATATGGTAGTGGTTGTTTCTCGTGTTTACGTTAAGATACTATTTTTAGTTTTACGTTAACTTATTGTTGAGACACTGTTATTCATTTTCTATAAAAAAATCAGCTTAACACTGTATCCCGCACAGAGAAGGGTAGGCAGAGAGAGCCTAGTGTTAAAACACTCTGTTCCCCACTTTCTGCTAAATTCTTGAGGCATTGCGTGTTGAGTGGCAGAACTCAACGCCGCATCTAGGAAAACATATATATTCCTATATAATATTTTTCCACTGCAACAAAGTAAATCAGCCATATATTTATTTGTTAATTGCATTAGTACTGCATCATTGCGGCACGAAGCGCTACTAATGTCTGTCCGCGTATAAGGCCCGAGTGTTAGCACGATGCGTCTAATGGACGTAGAGTAGCCTTAAACAGCCACCATTAAATACAATCTGGCCTCTTAGAGACCTCTTAGAGACTTCTTACACGATTTGATTGCGATTATTCGATAAGTATTTTAGTTTTGGTATTTTAATTTTTAATTTTATAAGTATTATGTAATGTTCTTGGATTTGAAGTAGAAAAATCAGTTTTCGTTTAAAATGCAATTTTTGGATTGATTTATTATTATTTTTTGATTAAGTAGCATCTATTTTTTTTATTGATGTCTCCAAAATTCTACAGAAAGTGGGGAACGGAGTATCTAAACACTAAATTCCCAGGTTCCCTCTGCCTATCCTTCTACGTGCGGCATACAGGGTGAAGTTGAAAAAACAATAAAGCTTTAAGAAATCTAGAAATATATGCATGATTGTATTTATGGCTACCCATATCTCTAATCGCCATCTGTGTGTACTAATGAAAACTGTTGCTAAATGAAAACGGACTCGAGAAAATTTTCATATTTATCACTTAGAGTTTCTTTGACGTGCCTGAAAAGGCGAAGCCAAACTATAGTACGGTAATGACTTACCTCAGCTTAGCTTGCAAAATGAGTAAACTTAGAACATGAACGAAAAGCGGCTTCTATAAAAGATGTCGTTTAAATAATAATTATGTTCACCAGGTACATTTAACTAAATTACGCTAGAATAATGTGGGAATGTACATAAAATATCCATTTAAAAATTTTATTTAAATTGCAAAATTATATACATTTTCATACATATATACCTACATTTAAAACAAAATGCACCGTTTTGTCTCCAAGATTTTATCTTAAAGTCAGTATATTCTAATCTAATTAGCATTCTTCAGCTCTCTGACAATATTTAGTGCGGAACGAAAACCGAACTCAGTGCACAGATATAATATGACCTTTATACGGTTGGAATACGGTAGCTGTGCTGTAGTGAAGTGAATAGATGAAAGTATACCGTGATGCGACCGAATATTTATTATCTGTGTAACTTTTAAACTATTTTGTTTTATCTGTGAAACTTGTTTAACATAATAATAATATAATAGTGTTGGCATTTTTTAAACATATTTCTATTCTAAGAATTCTCTTAAAGATTATATATTTCAGTAAATACAATACAAAATATATGTAAAATATTTATATATACATTTAGAAGAAAGATTCCCACAATACTACGCAGATGTTCCCAGCGATGTAAACTAAATGGATAAGAAAAAAGTGAATAGTAGCAGTTTTCCAAGTTTATTTAAACCAGTTGAGTAATTTATTCCTAAACAAGCAAAAGTAAACATACGGATTTACTTTTACATTTACAATAACTATTACATCACTTATATTTTATGTTGGGTAAATAGTCAAATTTATTTAAGCAGCTTATTTTATATAATAAATATTTAAAGAGATTTTACATGTCCATCTTAATTTGCATTTATCATTTTAGACGTAATTATTTGCTAACTCGATGTTAGCAATAGAAATCGATTTACTATTCGAATAAAATAAATTATTACACAATTATGTGTTGTCATAATAAATGCAATAATAATGTACGAAGTTAATCGATTGAAAGTCGGCGAATGATCGACTTAAGCATTTTAACTCGATGATTCACCATTTTTAAGCTGTGTTGAGTGAGCAAATTATGTTATAATGTCATTGTTGCTGTGAGAAAGTTAAGATATTTATATCGCTTACATGAAAAAGTACACATTAATAAAGATATTTTTGGGTAACACGATTTCAATAATGAAAGTTAAAAGTTAATGTCGTATTATAAATTTAATTTGGACTAAGCTGTAAATAAATTCTTTTACTGATGTTTGGGAGTTAATTTACGCGATGGTTCCGGGTTCGGTTCCATTCTATATCCTCTTCCCTGTCAGTAGTATAACGCTATGTTATGTCACTCTCAAATTTCTAACATAAGCAAAAGTTTGAGAATCTAATGCTTGATATATTAATATTATCTTTGCCCTCCCAGAAGTACGGCTAATAGCACGAAAACGAGTCTTTGTGGTCTATTTCGATTAAAAAAAAAAACAACATTTAAGTATATAATTATACAATTACACGAATAAAATAAAATTTAAATATTTATTATATAAACACGTAAATTATAGTAAAACACTTTTAACACAAATTCTTCACTTACCAATCTCGTAGCACTTTCGCTGAATGAAGTACGACATGAAGACAAGTAATTTGACGTCTCTGTTGTGTCATTTGACCGACAATCTCAGCTTAATTTGCTTCTTCATTCACTGCTGCGGAGAATTTTTTTTTAACAGACATTACTAAATTACTGAATGATGATGATTGATTCAAATTTGAAGCTTAATTTTTTTAATTCTGTATATTTTATTAAGTTTTTTAAACTAGGTATAATAAAATTGGCAAATAAAAATATTATTGAATCGACTAGACAGTGTTTAATGCCATCAAACAAGATTAGAATGACAAATCCTCTTGATAAATCATGCATGTATAATAAGATTAGGCCTAACTCTACGTACACTAGCTATTTCTACGTAAAAAAAAACGGAGAAAGTAGTGTTAAATCTGCATCGCGAATTACTTAGCTTAATTATATTATTATGTTAGAGAAAAATTAATCTCGTAGCTCTCTCCGCCTCTTTGTGCCTCTAATGACAAAAGTGAAATAGATTGACAAGACGCACTACTTTCGTTTCATTTAAATCCATTTGACCTTTCAAATATAATTATGTTTCTTACAGTACAATGTCACGAATAGTTAGTTTAATTATATTGCCTTTTCTGTCGAACCTCAGAGTTGTTCTGGTTTTTTTTTCTATTTTTCTTTCTCCACATTCATACATTCAAATCGAATTTGTATCGTATTCTTATTGCATATCTATATTATATTTATTATTTAAATTGTTGATACGTCAGTATCAATAATTTAACCTATTAAAATTTAATAATTCACCTATTAAAATGTTTTCGTTTTCTTGCTCTGGTAACGAGGCAACGCGGCGCTTAGTTCCGCCACTCAACATGCAATGCCTCCAGATTTCAGCAGAAAGTGGGGAACGGAAGTGACTATATGGGAACTGAGTGTCTTAACACTAGGTTTCCAGGTTCCTTCTGCCTGCCCTGCCTATCCTATGTGTGTGATACAGCGGAAAGCTAAAAAAACTTAAAAGCTAAAAAGAATTATAATATATTTTATTTATTTGAATGCATCACTTTAAGGCATTCGTAGCGTAGAAGGACATTGTCTTTTAATTAATTATCTTTATTTTCCCATCTTGTAAGACAAAGAGTGATGTTCTCACTACAATTCAGAATATTAAATGGCGGCAAGCCAGTCACACCAAAAATATTTTGAAAATAAAAAGATGACTAAGCAAATTNTTACTAAATATTTTATTGTTTTTTAAATGCTTACAATATACTCAAATTGTATTACTTAGTTAGAAAACAGTTAGAAAATTAGGTATATTAAAATTGGCAAATAAAAATATTATTGACTCAACTAGACAGTGTTTAATGCCATCAAACAAGATTAGAATGACAAATCCTCTTGATAAATCATGCATGTATAATAAGATTAGGCCTAACTCTACGTACACTAGCTATTTCTACGTAAAAAAAAACGGAGAAAGTAGTGTTAAATCTGCATCGCGAATTACTTAGCTTAATTATATTATTATGTTAGAGAAAAATTAATCTCGTAGCTCTCTCCGCCTCTTTGTGCCTCTAATGACAAAAGTGAAATAGATTGACAAGACGCACTACTTTCGTTTCATTTAAATCCATTTGACCTTTCAAATATAATTATGTTTCTTACAGTACAATGTCACAAATAGTTAGTTTAATTATATTGCCTTTTCTGTCGAACCTCAGAGTTGTTCTGGTTTTTTTTTCTATTTTTCTTTCTCTTGATTCCATTCATACATTCCGATCGAATTTGTATCGTATTCTTATTACATATCTATATAATATTGATTATTGAATTTTTTTAATATTGTATTTTTGTTTAGTTATTTTTTAATAATTCACCTATTAAAATGTTTTCGTTTTCTCGCTCTGGTAACGAGGCAACGCGGCGTTTAGTTCCGCCTCTCAATATGCAATGCCTCCAGAATTCGGCGGAAAGTGGGGAACGGAAGTGTCTCTATGGAAACCGAGTGTTTTAACTCTAGGTTTCCAGGTTCTTTCTGCCTACCCTGCCTATCCTATGTGTGTGATACAGCGGAAAGCTAAAAAAACTTAAAAGCTAAAAAGAATTATAATATATTTTATTTATTTGAATGCATCACTTTAAGGCATTCGTAGCGTAGAAGGACATTGTCTTTTAATTAATTATCTTTATTTTCCCATCTTGTAAGACAAAGAGTGATGTTCTCACTACAATTCAGAATATTAAATGGCGGCAAGCCAGTCACACCAAAAATATTTTTATTAAGCAAATTTCATTATCTGTCTGTCTGTTTGTTTGTTCGCGAATCACGAAAAGACTACTGGAGAGAAATGATTAAATTTTCATATGATAATAGCTTAGAGTCTGGAGGTACATCTTTTAGGTTAAGCTTCACGCTGTATCCCGCACACAGCTAGGTAGGCAGAGGGAACCTAATGTTAAGAAACCCCGTTCCCCAAGTAAAGTAGTTAAAATTAACTTAAAATGTAACATAACTTAGAATATGTTTGCTATAAATCTAGATTATGGCCATAGATACTGCGTAAACAATGGGCAGACCGCGTGAAGTCAGCAATTAATTAAATAATTACAAACTATCAGTGTGAGATAAGTAATGCCAAGAAGGTATTTATACTAACACGGTAAGCAACAAAAACTTCTAACAATGTTCTTTTTTAATTATCTGTGTATAAATGTTTTCGTAGATTCCTTTGTATTATCTGTTGAAAAAGAACGAATAGAGTTGAGGCCAGAAGCATGGGACCGTGAACGCGACAGGTTGTGAGTTCGATTACCACTCGACGAAATGATATATTTAATGTTTTTATTTCTTCACTCTGGTACAACACAACAAACAAAACGCGGCGTTGAGTTCCACCGCTAAGCTCTGCGAAAATTCCGTGCGAAGATGCCTCCGGAATTCGGTAGAAAATGAGGAATGGAGAGTATTAGCACTAGCTTCCCTCTGCCTATCTTGCTGTGTGCGGGATACAACGTAAAGATATAAAAAGTTGTTTTTTCTTAACTTTTCGTACTTACTATTACGTAGTTTTACTTTCTATTTTCTTCACATCACTGCATTGTGGGTGGCAATTCTAAACACCTGTGTTTGTATTAAATCCGTAGGTAGTATAGAATCTATTTTTATATAAGGCTTCTTTATATTCATTAACTTATAAAATATATTTATCTCGACGCCAGAAATAACTGAGAAAAAAATATTGACTCCACAAGTTATGAGGCCATCATGGCGTAGGGGCACAAGGGTGTGACTGTAACGCGACGGTTGCGGGTTTGATCCCCATTCAAGGCAATGAATTATTATTGATTAATATTTTAATTTCTTCGCGTGGTGCCAGCCAAGGCAAACGCCCAGCGTTGGCTTGCCTATCAATCCCCCGAAAACCTCAGCGGAAATAGAGAACGGAGTGTCTTAACACTAGGTTCCCTTTGCTTACCCTGCTGTGTGGAATATCTATATATTTCACAAGTTATGCTGGTAAGGTCCAGCCATAACGACGTAATGACATGGAACGTAAATCAGTTTATTATCAATTTTCATGGTAATCGAAACTCGACGAGATCTTGTAACTACCCGCAATTTGATATTTTCTGCGATGCATTAGATGCCATCTCGTTTAGACATTATGGGAAGTTAGTTTACGTTTTTTGCTTAACTCTTCGAGAATGTAATAGCTAAGAATAGTATAGATAATAGAATAATATTATAGTGGCGCAGTTCGCATGTGTTTTTGGGACTTGTGGGTTCAAATCTGTAGATTAAAATTATGATATATTATTTTTCAATTACATTAATATTTTCGCTTTTTTACTACTGTCATATCTGAGTATAAGTGAGACAGGTTATGGACACAATTTTTTTTTATCTAGCAACACATACGCGGCGTTAAGTTCCGAAAGTGTGGCGTGAATTTTTAACATTTTAACTTCTTCGCTGTAATAATAAGGCAAAGCGCGGCGCAGAGTTCCGCAGAAAGTAAGGGAATAAAATGTCTTAAAACTAGGTCTGCAAGTTACGGGATTGCGGGATACAGCGTGAAGTAACAAAAATACAATTTAATAACGTTAGCAATTTTTCATTTATTATATTCAACTTTATTATTAAGATAATTAGTGAATTTTTGCGGCCTGTAATTAGGTTAATATTATTTTTTATTTCATTATCTCATCATTATGTATAATTACACTGTTAAAACAATTTATTTTTTTAATTACGAGTCGAATAAATATTATATTACAAAGTATAAAAAATTATATAGGGTTTATTAAACGGACCTCGATTGTGCCGAATGTTTTAATAAAGCTTTTTTGCTATAAATTTTAAATTATAAAAATGGTTAAAATGTAAGTAGGTAGCTATGGATGTAAAGCTTATATAAAAAAAAACTTTTATTTAGGGGGCTTCCACTAAGACACTTAATTCCTCAAGTGGCGGAACTCAACGCCGCGCATTGTCTATCAGAACGAAGATTTGAAAAGAATTTAAATATAATCATTTCACCAATTGGAATCGTATCCACAACCACCATGTTTACTTCCAGAAACTCACCCACTGTTGATTAAATTATTCAAAATAATTAGTGACTAACCACCGACACAGTGTTAAAACAAATAAATTCGATTAAGTCACCTCCTATACAAAAGAGACAAAAACAAAATCGGTACATACATTATAACACCTCTTTGTTTTCGTCGGCGGTTAAAAACGATAATCGTAAACAAAAATTGATATATTTTTCTCCTATTTCTCCAATTTCCTATAACAACATAATACTATAGTATAGAAACACCTATATATTTGCAAAGATATAAATATTAATGTTATAAAATAAGTCCAAACACTCTGACCGTGTGAACTGAAAATTAAAATGACCGTACACTACGGCCCGCGTGACGAGATTCGTTAAATGTGTAACTGTGTTGCCTAGTAAAGCTATGAATGTGATCGATAAATTTATCTATTCATTTGCTCTATATATGTATGTATGTGTGTTTGTTCTGGTAATGTATAAATACCGTGGAAGGAGGCCAGTCGTAACGGGTTCGATTTCCACTCTAAGAAATTATATACATATAAATATGTATTTAACATTTTCATTTTCTCGCTTTGGACACGAAACAAAGCGCCGCAATGCTTCCGGAATTATGCGGAAAATGGGGAACGGAAGTGTCTTAATGGGGACGGAGTGTCTCAGCACTAGGTTCCCAGGTAACCTCTAACTACCCTCCTATGTGGGGAATACAGCATGAAGTTGCGTGCAATGGTTGCGAGCTCCTTAGAACATTGTTAAGGAATATCGGTCTGGCTAGATAAAGGTGCGGCGTTTAATTCCGCATTTCAACATGCAATATTCATGGAAATGTTTAGAAAGTGAAGAACAAAATTATATATTGCTAGATCCTGCTTACTTCGCATTATGCGGAAGGTAGTAGAAGTAAATACATATATCATTAATTGTTAACTTCCTATTCGTTCATTTACCACGCAGTCCAGAAAGTATAGATAGGTAGGTAGGTATAGATAGGTATAGATAAATGATATCTCTGCAATATTTTAAAATTACACGTAAATCTCATTAAAATCATCATAAAACGTCAATTAAAAAGAAAAATGGTTTTTTTTATTATTGCAAAAAATACAATAACTAAACTATTTTAACAGGTAGGTATTCGTCACGTATATTTGTCGAAACGGGCGCGTCTCCTATTTGTATGTAAAATATATTCAAATTTACATGAATATGACAGAAACAGTAATAAATTTAATTTCTTATACAAATAGTGCGGATAAAGTGAATAATAATGTGTTTTTTTTTAATAATATTTTTTTTATTGTGTGAAGAGATCAATGACCTGTCAAATTACGACGTTTTTCTTTTACTTAAAAATTGTGATCGCCATAATTAAAGAACAACAACTTAAAAATTCTATTAATGTCACTGTAAATATAGTGAGTTCAGTCACTACATCAATCCATAAAAAAGGAAAGTTATAATTTAAAATACTGTATTGTTAGCAATGTAGTTTCTATTTATTAACTATTCTAGTTATCAACGGTCTTTGTGCCCTACGAAAGTGAAATTGTTACGTAAAAAAAGTGTCGAGAACTTGAAGGTAAACACATTTTTTTTCCCCTTTAAATAGTCATTTATTTTATTTCACCAAAAACCAATTTAAATCCAATACACAGAGATCGAGTCGAATTTGAACCAGTTAAGATTGTTTTTTAACGGAGTTTAAGAGAAAATGGAAACAAATTGATTTACAATTACTCAGATTTTAATAGGAAGTTGACAATTATTAACAAAATAATAATATCAGTAAAAATTAAGGAAATTATTTGTGTCATAGTAAGCACAGAATGTATACTTAACTTAAGAGAACGCCCTCAGCAAAATCATTTTGATTTGAGAGGCTAGTCGTGGTGTAGGAGCACAAGCATGTGGCTGTAAGCGCGACAGTATGTGGGTTCGATTCCCACTCGAGAAAATGAAATATTTAATATTTTCATTACTTCGTTCTGGTGTCAAGGCAAAGCGCGGCGTTGAGTTTCGTCACTCAACTCGAAATATTTCCAAAATTTTGTGCAAAATATCGAACGGAGGTTTAACCCTAGGTCCCCTTAGCCTACCCTGCTAAGTGCGGGATACACCGTGAAGCTTAAAAAAAAACAAAGATTAATCTTCCAAAAAAAACTAAAACTTCTCTTAACAAACAAATAAATTTATTTCCGCTGTTAAAGTTAAGTACGGACAATGACTACGGAGCACGACATACTAGCGCGTACGGACCGAATTCCAGAAGTGGGTGTCTAGGTCACATCCATCCACATGTGAACCGATTGTTTTGTGCTTTAGATTCAATTATTGACATCTTTTGAACTTAAAATTGAGTTATAATTTTCTTAGTTTTTTACTATTTAAACTGTTTTTTATTGAATTATTAAAGATAGCTAATTAATACTTTAAAATCGTTAGGGAGCTACGATGCCACAGACAGACATTCAGATAAATACAGACATAAAAATTATAATACCTCTCTATTTTCGTCAGGGTTAAAAAAACAGAAGAAAGAGGATTGGAGGAGGAAACAGAGGTTCGTAAAACATAGAACAAAGAGGATTTGTCTCCATAGACAAATCCTCTTTGTTCTGTGTATGTAAAAACAAAAAACCTTTTATTTCCACAATAAAGCTATGCCATCTCTATTACAACTAAAGTAAAAACAACGTAATAAGAGCGCAAGCGAGACGTTTCTAACATGTTGGCAGTAGTGGGTTCTAATTTCATGCGTGGGAATGTTTATATTTAAAACAATAATTCAATTAAATTGGAGGCCACTTTTTATAGATGATACGGAACCCTTCGCGTAAAATCCGTCTCGCACTTGGCCTGTTTTTAATATTTCCATGATTACACGAGAACAGAGACACGGCATAGTTGAAATCGTTGCTTTTACTTATAAAACATTAGTTTTATGCAAGAACATGAATTGAATTTTGATGAAGTTCCTCTATGTTTATTTATTATATTATATAGAAACGTCGTATAAATTGTATTATCGTATACAAGTAGGTACAAGATGAGTTTTTCATTATTATAAAAAGATTGTAGGGTCGATCGTATTATAGCGAGGGAGCCTGGTGTTACGACACTCCGCTCCCCATTTTCCGCTAAATACAGAAGACATTGCGTATTAAGTGGCGGAATTTAACACCGCGGTTTGCCTCGACACTAGAGCGCAGAAATGAATATATTAAATATTTCAGTTCTTTAAGTGGAAATTGAACTCATAATCTGTCGCATTTAGTCACACACTCGTGCCTCAGCGCCAAGACTGGCCTCGTTATAACAACATCTATATATATATAAAATCGAAAGGTCACTCACTCATCACGCAATCTCAGAAACGACATGTGCTAGGAATGTCAAATTTTGCATAGGAGTTACTTATAGGACGTAGGTGCTCGCTAAGATGGGAATTTGCAATATTCGACTCCTAAGGGGTTGTTTTTGGGGTTGAAAGTTTGTATGAAACTTCGTTACTACAAATGCTAGGAGTCTCAAATTTTGCATAGACGTCACTAGGAAGTAGTCATGAAGACAGAAATTAATAATAACATCGTTTACGCGGGTGAAACCGCGAGCGGGCCGCTAGTATATTATAATAATAATAAGTCTAACCGTAAAGTATTTTACAGTGACAATTTTTTATTGTTTCTCTAACAAACATAATATCCTAAATATACGTACATTTATGTATTATACGCGAATGTCGTTCAATTTTCACGCTTCGAGCACACGCACGCCTCGAAAACTAGATTTTTGTTACGAATCAAATTTGCATTCTATTTACGTATTCTTTTGCGGTATTTTCTCTGTTATTTTTCTTTTTGTTTTATTTTTATATTGTAATTATAAATGTCACTCGTTGATAGCTCTATGATGGGTTCAGCTATATAATTTTTCATAATAACGATGTAAGATTACTGTACAATTTTAATTAAATTTGCATATATTTTTAACTAGTATGAGAAGGCCAGTCAAGGTGCAGGATACAAGCGTGCGAATGTAAACGTGACAGGTTGTGAGTTCGATTCCCACTCGAACAAATTAAATTATGAATATTTTCGTTAATAGTAAATTGGGAAAAAAGTAAGAAACGCAGTGTTTACTCACTCTGCAAGTTACTGTATTAAAATAGAACAAATTATCATCTTGCAGTATTCAATTTTAAATTTATCCGTTTTTGAAATTAAATGGTTATGGGATCAAGTCCGCTGCGCTTGGACCTCAGACTGATAAACACATAATCCTTCTTTGCGCCGCACAGTCGCGTAAAAATGTGAGTGAGGTGAGTGGTGTACTAAGTTTATATATTATACTCGTATATAGTAAATTTTAATCAGTGTCTTAAATCATTATAAAATTACGTGCTTTTCTTTCAAGTTCTCATTAAAAGCTCGTTTAAATTAATAATAATTTATCAATTTATGGAAGATATTTTACCAGATCTTATTTTCTAGATTATACAGTAAAATGCTATCTCAATATATTGGCTGACAACAAAACCTGTACATTTATATCATAGTTAAATACAAGTTAATTATGTTTTTCCCGTTATAAAATAATCTAATTTTCTTAGACCATATAGTTTGAAATTAATAATAGGTAGATTTACTATATGTATTTACTATAGTGTTAATAGTTAACTGAAGTTAAATCTTTTATGTTTAGGTATTAAATAAAAAATCAACTTCACGCTGTAACGCGTATTCAGCAGGGTAGGCAGAGGGAACCTAGTGTTAAGACCGTTCCCGACTTTAAGTACCAAATATATAGAATTTATCTAATATATAGAATAAATTGTTTGTAGTAAATCCATTCGTATTACGTATACGAAAACTAAAAAATTCAGTGTTAAAGCACAAGTTTCTTATCAGTTTCACACTCTATCCCGCACACATAACAGTGTAGGCAGAGGGAACGTGGTAACCTATAGTTAAGATGCACCGTTCCCGTAAAGACACTCCCGTTACCCAATTTCCACTGTACTCTAGAGGCATTGTATTACTTTTTTTAGTATTTTAATTTTTTTAATGAGTAAAATATAGAATATAGAATATACACATCTATAGCCAATTAACTATAAATATTTCTCGCAATCGACATTTATAATAATGAAGTTAGAGATATTTATTGTTAGCCGTCGAGTGTGCAATCACGTCTCAGTCTGTTACGATGGAAATAAAGTTTCTTATTTGGTATCGAACGACTTTTTACTACATTCCCAGTTACTCTTTATAGGAGCTAGCTTTACTAGTCAATTGGGTGTATTATTGTAATTACTTGTGCTTTAAGGTTGTTGGCGCAGAGGCACTAGTTATGGGTTCGATTCTTACTCAAGGAAATGAAATATTTTCATTTCTTCCCTCTAGAATTACTAAGAATTAATAAATGGAAGTATGTTAATGGGGACGGAGTGTTTGAATGCTAGTTGCCCAGGTTCTCTCCGCCTACCCTGCCATGTGTAGGATACAGTGTGAAATATAAAAAAAATATATAATTATTTTTTATTTGGAAACTAAATCAAGAAATTAATTGTTAATTAAATGACTTACTATAACATCTGCTTATTGTTGTTTCCAATATGAAATTACCAAAATATTATTTTTTTAATGTGTTTTATTCCAGACTTCATGTTTCATTTACTTTGTCTAAAAGATCAATTTTGTCATATTTTTTTTAGTTTAATTATGCAAATTAAATGGTATTTACTGTTAGAATGTCATAATTACTGTTACTTAACTCGTAAGTTCACAGTTTGGTAAGTAAAGTTCGCTGAACCGCAGTAGGTACTAGTGCGACATACTAAAATTAAAATATAAGTACATTTGTTTTTCCAGATTAAAAGTCTTTGTTTTTCCAGATTATAAGTCTTGAATTCGTTACCTTGCGAGTAGTTGTGGACTCAATTCGTAGCCAAAAGATATATCTTATACCATAAATATAATTGTACTGACGACTCTATTTTTTTTAATTTTTCGTTATCTATATAATTTTAACATTTTGTAATGAATGGAGAAGACGTTGAAACAGTTTCCTTTTGCGTAAATATATGTATGCAACAATTTTTCTTAGACATTCTGCAGAGATTAGTGCAATTGATAATTCAACAAATAGTCTTCGCCTAGCCAGACATTTTTAATCTGTGTCTATTTAATTATCGTTTTTAATGAATCTCTAATATTATTTTTATTTTATTTTTAACATTTTTAGTGTTATTCCACACTTAGGAAAGAAAAATACTTGTTTAGAAAACGTATTAAATTTGGACGGTTTCCAGGAGCCGCGGGTTCGAATCCCGTTGCGTTTTCTAAATAAGTATTTTAAAATGTTTTTTAAATATTAAAGCCTAAATTAAGATATTTTTAATTCCAGCTCTCGCTGCTTGATTAAACAGAAACCAAAGGTTGTATAACTTCTAACTTAACGTCACTGTGAATTAGACATCAAGATCTCGTACGTAACTATGATAATTAATTACAATTAAAACGTATTAGAATTCTTTAAACGTTCTCAATTGCTTAACCACCTATGGTATAGGCTCGTTAATGGATCTAAACGCCGCCAGTTTTTTTTATAATTGTTATATTATTAATTAAAAAAAAAAGTATTTATTTTCTTTTTTGTCTAATTGGAATTTATTTTATTCTAGCTTAGGCAGTTAATTTTATAGTTTGTTTTTACAATGACGTACAGTTTGCTAATTTTCTTTTTGTATTCATATAATAAGGAAATTCCGGCTTTTTTTTAAACGTAAATGTAATGTTATTTTTTAATTTAATAATAAAAATAATAACCAAACTTTGAGGTGATTCTTGCCGCAGAGGCACAAGCGTATAACTATGAACGCGATAGGTTGCGGGTTCGATTTCCACTCGATTAAATATTTTCAATTCTTCGCTCTGTTCGCACTTACCACGCAATGTCTCTAGAATACATCAGAATGTGGGGAGCAGAGTGTATCAACTCTCCCTGCCCACCCTGCTGCAAGCGAGATACAGCGTGAACGTCTTTTATTTCTTCGCAATTCCAATGGGCGACGTCTAAAACGTACGTTTCCATGTTCCGCCTGCTGTTAATGTTCAGTAGTAGTACAAGCATTAGGAAGTAATAAATAACTATCTCATTAGTATCCAGATCCAAGCGTGCTGTAAAAGTTTAATCAGGTGCGACTTACATCGGCCGGTAGTAGAGGTATCTACCAGCAAGATTTTATTGGGTCCATATTACATTTATTTAGGTTAGGGCTGGCGAGTGGAGTTGTTTTTTTATTTTTGATACGGTTTTAATGTGATGTTTGTATGGTTTGGATGTTGGTGGTGTCAACCCTAGTGTTTTACTGGTGGTCTGTTGGTTTTATTGTTAATTTATATGTGAATGTTTATTAGGTTTTAGTTTTATTATTATTATTAGATTAATATTTTTCAACTTATATTTAAGTATAATTTTATTAATCATACCAATATTATGAATGAGAAGATAAGTTTGTTTGTTACGCTTTCACGCCACAACTACTCAATCGATTATAATGAAACTTTTTACACATATTCTTAGATGTGTTAGAAAGGACATAGAATATTTTTTATTAAAATATTTAAACATATAAAAAACATATATTATCCTTTGGATATAATATAACAATAAGTTTAAGCGGGCGAAAACGCCAGCGGATCGCTAGTTTGATACAAATTACAAAGTTAATTTTAACTACAATTTGCTTACTTATTAAAATTAAAACCTACCAAGCATAATAAAACATCTTAACTTCAAGGGTGTGGGTTCGATCCCCACTTGTGGAAATATTTACATTTCTGTGTGCGGGATACAGCGTAAAGCTAATAAAAAAAACTTCATATCCATACCTATATTATAAATTCGAAAGTAACTCTGTCTGTCTGTCTGTCTGTCTTTTACGCAATCAGGGCCAAACCGCTAATTTAATTGTGATAAAATACTCATATAGAGATACTTGAGGGT
>JAKRZM010000748.1:209115-231110 GCA_036379175.1 Heliconius cydno galanthus
TCTCAATTGCTTAACCACCTATGGTATAGGCTCGTTAATGGATCTAAACGCCGCCAGTTTTTTTTATAATTGTTATATTATTAATTAAAAAAAAAAGTATTTATTTTCTTTTTTGTCTAATTGGAATGTATTTTATTCTAGCTTAGGCAGTTAATTTTATAGTTTGTTTTTACAATGACGTACAGTTTGCTAATTTTCTTTTTGTATTCATATAATAAGGAAATTCCGATTTTTTTAAACGTAAATGTAATGCTATTTTTTAATTTAATAATAAAAATAATAACCAACATTGAGGTGATCCTTGCCGCAGAGGCACAAGCGTATAACTATGAACGCGATAGGTTGTGAGTTCGATTTCCACTCGATTAAATATTTTCAATTCTTCGCTCTGTTCGCACTTACCACGCAATGTCTCTAGAATACATCAGAATGTGAGGAGCGGAGTGTCTCAACTCTACCTCCCTGCCCACCCTGCTGTAAGCGAGTCTTTTATTTCTTCGCAATTCCAATGGGCGACGTCTAAAACGTACGTTTCCATGTTCTCCCATTTCCATGTGTTAATGTTCAGTAGTAGTACAAGCATTAGGAAGTAATAAATAACTATCTCATTAGTATCCAGATCCAAGCGTGCTGTAAAAGTTTAATCAGGTGCGACTTACATAGGCCGGTAGTAGAGCCATGTACGAGCAAGATTTTATTGGATCCATATTACATTTATTTAGGTTAGGGCTGGCGAGTGGAGTTGTTTTTTTTATTTTTGATACGGTTTTAATATGATGTTTGTATAGTTTGGATAATGGTGGTGTCAACCCTAGTGTTTTACTGGTGGTCTGTTGGTTTTATTGTTAATTTATATGTGAATGTTTATAAGGTTTTAGTTTTTTTATTAGATTATTATTATTAGATTAATATTTTTCAACTTATATTTAAGTATAATTTTATTAGTCATACCAATATTATGAATGAGAAGATAAGTTTGTTTGTTACGCTTTCACGCCACAACTACTCAATCGATTATGATGAAACTTTGCACACATATTCTTAGAGATATTAGAAATGACATAGAATATTTTTTATTAAACAATTTAAACATATAAAAAAATTACATTAGTAACATATATTATCTTAACTTCAAGGTTGTGGGTTTGATCCCCACTCGAGGAAGTGAAATATTTATATTTCCATTTCTTTGCTTTGGTGTCGAGGCAAAGCGCGGCGTTGAGTTCTACCACTCAACCCGCAATGCCTCCAAAATTCGGCAGAAAATGAGGAACGGTGTGTCTTAAAATTAGGTTCCCTCTGCCTACCCTGCTGTGTGCGGGATACAGCGTAAAGCTAATAAAAAAAACTTCATATAATTATATATTTAACTATATAATTCACGATTTCAATACAATATTGTAATTTCATTCAACAATACATAAAAAGCTGTCACTCATATTCTAAGTATAGTCTTAACTTAGGTATAACTTAGAAAGTTACATATTATAAGAAAACTTAGTTGCAATATAAAAGAAGATGTAAATTTTATATGCATATTAAACGAAACAAGGCAATGCAAGCGAATGCCACCGGCTTTATGTTTTAATAAACTGTCGGGCCTCTTACTCGAGCATCGATATAAGGCTAATATAATTTCATGAATAATGAAATCTTAATCGTATCGTAAATTAATACCTTATTAAAATAACATAGTATGCTCTATAACGAGTGGAGAAGAGTGAATCGTGGGATTTTACGTATATTAATCTTATGTTATTTTCTTTTTTTCTCTGCTTCACGCTGTATCTCGCCTATAGCGGGATAGGCAGAGGGAACCTAGTGTTAACACACTCCGCCGAATTGTGTAGGCAATGCGTGTTGAGTGGAATAAAACGCCACAATTACTATTTTTATATTCCCATCATGGGAGTAAATGATAATAAGCATGGGAATTTTTATTGGCATCATCTCATACTACTTTAACTCAGCAGGAAGCCTTTTGTCGCAAAGCCTTCAATTTATAAGAAAAGTATTTAATTTATTTATAGAGAGATAAATAAAGATTTGCAAGCAAAAGAAGATTTTACAGCAAATAATAGCATATATAAAGGAAGACAAGTTTATTTTAATAATTATAATGTTATTATAATGTTATTTCTATATTTAGTTATTTATTTTTAATTTAATGCAATTAGAAATCTTTTAAATACAGGTCTCAACCACAACATATAGGTTGCTCTAAAAATACGTCTTAATCGTAGTACCTACTCCAATATATATTTTGTATTTTTAAATTTTGTTTTTAATAATATCTTAAAAAACAATATTAAATATATATTTTAAATTCCACTCTATAAATAATTGATCTAGCAAAGTGAAGTACGTAAATAAATATTTAATTTGAGCATATATAATTTTTCACTGCAATTATATAAATTGTCTCATAGATTTATTACTCAGATTATATATACCATTATATATAAATATGTGACTGTCGGTGTATCACACCCAGAGTTATAGATAAATTATAATGTCAGTTTTTATTGCAATCTATCTTTGCGTCTATACAGCTTGTTAAATCTTAGTTTTGCTTATTTCCCATAATAATACTTGACTAGTTTTATGGCGTATATAAATGTGAATAAGCGCCTTCCTGTTCGCTTTTACTTTATATTTTCAGTATAAAGTGCTGTATATAAAATGCTGTAAGCCTTAAGCTTTTTATTCAGTAATTACGAAAATTAAAATTATCTATAGATATTAAAATTTTCTCTTAACATAATTAACTTTAAATTAATATATGGCAAATCTAATCGATACTAATAGAATCAAATTAATAATAAAATTACCACACTAATTTTTCCGATTATCACTCGTTCGAAAAAAATCGATTTCTCTTAAGAATAATTTGCTATTTCCGTCGAATAAGCCAATGTCAGACATTTAGATTATAGCATACAAGCATAAATTAGATATTAACAATTTTCATCGGTGTTCGCTAATCGAGTATTTCTATGAAGGGTACGTACATGCAGATTGATTCCCGTCCTCATTTACAGCATTCCATGTATTTTTTCCCTCGAGAGGCTGTTATAGGCTTTGCTAACAATCCTTTTCCTGCCAGTCAGTTCCCCGGGACAGGTTTTTCACGGGAACTAAAGGTTTTTGTTGTTTCTTTTTTTGTAGTCGTCTTCGTTACGATATTTTTATTTAAATATAGTTGTATATTATGACATTACGTGTGTTACGTAAGTGGGCTTTTTTTGTTAGTTGAATAATTGAGAATGCATGTAGTAGCTACTAGGTATATTTTCCAGGGGGCCTGGACTTTAACTTGTTCTGCTCGAGCTGTGTTCGAGTCAATGGTTTTTTTTATTTTCCATAGTTAATTTTTGTTTTTAATATTTCTTGGGTGGACACAACACTATTCTGGGGGGCCACGGCCCACTCGTCTCCCCTATTGTTACGCCCATGAGTAAGTGATGTTGCTAGCTAAAAAATAAAGATATTATGTGAGAGAGAATAATAAATACAAAGTAAATAGAGAGTATAATAAATAAATGAATAATCATATTTCCCATAGTGGGATTTGAACTCGCAACTATCTGCTAATTATTATATGTTTGTACGTCCTAACTTCAACAATCCACAATCCGATGGTAGTGGGTTTGATTTCCTATTAGAGGAATGCAATTCTTTTTCTTCGCTCTGGCAACGAGGCAAAAAGCGGCGTTAAGTTCCGCCAATAAAAAAAACAACTAAAAAATTATAAATAATAGTCTGAATATAAATGTAAGAATGTAATCAAAAGCAAGTCTTAGCTAGGAACAGCTTAATTAAACCTAAATGCTATCATTACGACTTAAAGTAAGTCGTTAATTTAGTGTATGTTGTGTTAGATTGCAGTCTAAAAGCCTCTTAATATTTTTATTACCAATAATCACTACAGATACTGTATTATTATAGGTGTTTCATTAAGGCATTTACCGTATTCTTGAGTATTTAACAAGATCGTTAAATCAGCTTCACGCATCCCGCACACAGCAGGTTAGACAGAGGGCATCTAGTATTAAGGCACTCCTTTCCTTATTTTCCGCATAATTCTGAAAGCAGTGCGTGCTGAGTGGCGGAACTCAACGCCGCGCTTTACCTCGAAACCAGAATGAAGAAATGAAAATATAAATTTAAATTAATATTTCATTTCCTCGAGCGGGAATCGAACTCACAACCGGTCATGTTTACAGTCACACTCTTGTGCCCCTGCACCACGACTGGCACAGCACACAAAATCTTTCAAATTAAATATTATCTATATATATAAAATCGAAAGGTCACTCACTCATCACGAAATCTCACAAACTACAAGTGTTAGGAATCTCAAATTTTCCATAGGAGTTACTTATAGGACGTAGGTGCTCGCTAAGACGGGATTTTGCAATATTCGACTTCTAAGGGGTTGTTTTTGGGGTTGAAAATTTGTATGAAACTTCGTTACTACAAATGCTAGGAGTCTCAAATTTTGCTAGACGTCACTAGGACGTAGTCATGGAGACAGAGATTAATAATAACATAGTTCACGCGGGTGAAACCGCGAGCGGGACGCTAGTTATGGATATTTGCACTTGACTAAAATACAATCCAAATAATAACTAATTTGAATGTGGATGTTTTGTAAGAGATATTAAATCTCAAAAGAATTTAAAGTAACTTAAGTATACAATATTGTAAATCCTTATATCCTTTCAATACAAGAAAGTGAAGATATGAGAGTCAGTAAATTATGATGATGTGCATTTTTTAGCTTTAAGCTACATTCCATTTATAGCAATATAAGCAGAGGGAAGTTAAATAAAATTCAAAACTCAAATCCTGAGTGAGAATCGAACCTACATTCGTCGTGCTTACAATCAAATGTAATGCTGATGATCCGAACCTTAAGCAGAGGGAACCTGAACCTTCCTGTTTCGTGAAGAATACAGCGTAAAGTTAAAAACAAAAGGAACGTAATTATGACCGAATACAAGCATTCGAATATATTGAAAGTGAATTTAACGTTAATTAAGGTCATTCATTATATATGATGCACTCTCCGCATAAACTCTCATTAAATGCCTTATCGAGATATCACTCTCACATTAAAAGAAAGTTTTAATTATATTTTTTTAAAATATATATTGTAAAAAACGAGGTCGAATTAAACTAGATTCATTATTGTAATAGTTTTCATAAGTTCTTGTAATTAATGATCCACGTTCACGCATCAGGAAGTGAGGTAACTTTCAAAAATTTCCTTCTTACGTAAATGTTTAATTAAGATTGTAAGTGTAGGCCAGTTGTGTAGGTTGTGGGTTCGATTCCCACTCGAGGACATGAAATTATTAATATTTTCATTTCCTCGCTTCTGCAGTTAAAGCGGGTTGAGATCGTCACTAAACACTCAAATCCTCCTAAATTGGCCGGAAGATGGGGAAAGGAAACGTATGATGGAAACGGAGTGTATTAACACTAAGTTCCCAGATTCACTCTGCCTAACTTGCAGTAGGAATTAAACACTCTTGTCATTCCTTTCATTTTAAGACTATCTCAATATTCTTGTATTTATGGTACACAGTATAAATATTATAAGACGTCTACTTGCATTTCACTCTTCTAAATCTTTTCATATATTATACATAATACTGCATTTTCGTTATGTAAACTCTCAATTTTCTCGTATTTAATAGAAATTAAAATTTACTTCTTTCCCTATCTATTTCTTAATAGATTTTATTTTCCCATTCTCAAAATCAAAATCTCAGGTTTCGAGGTTAATACTACCATTCTACAGATATCACTTGAAAAATAACAATAAAAATTATTTATTGTAATATTTAAATTAGATATAAAGCATTTAGAGAAATTATAATGTGAAAAATGGCAAAGATTCTTGGTAAAGAAAGACGAATCATATACCGTAAAGATCTTGGATTAGACCGAGCTGTCATCATTTGATGTTAGTTTAACAGTTATGAAAAGATTTCATTTTTACTTTGCTAATATTAGCACGGTAACAGAATTTTTGTATCTTATTTTTTTAGGTTCCCTTTGTATCCCACACTGCAGTATAGGTAAAGGGAAACTGAGAAACTAGTGTTAAGACATTCCGTTCCAATTAGAGATTTCTGTTCCTCATTTTCATTCTGGAGGCATTGCTGAATAGCGGAATTAAACGCCGCAAACATATGTTTTAGAAGAAAAAAATTAAATTTAAACTAAAGTACAGTTTAAATCATTATATTTTTAACCCTCTTCGCGTCTTATCTATACTTATCTATATATATAAAATCGAAAGGTCACTCACTCATCACGAAATCTCAGAAACTACGAGTGCTAGGAATCTCAAATTTTGCATAGGAGTTACTTATAGGACGTAGGTGCTCGCTAAGACGGGAATTTGCAATATTCGACTTCTAAGGGGTTGTTTTTGGGGTCGAAAGTTTGTATGAAACTTCGTTACTACAAATGCTAGGAGTCTCAAATTTTGCATAGACGTCACTAGGACGTAGTCATGGAGACAGAAATTAATAATAACATAGTTCACGCGGGTGTAACCGCGAGCGGGCCGCTAGTACCTAATAAAATCGTAAGAGGGTCTGTGTCTGTACTTGGAAGATATTTAAAAAAAATATATTGGGAACCTTTATTAACCTAATAGAACCCAAAACAATGATTTTTAAAATTTTTGTCTGTTTGTCTGTGTGTTTGTTACCGCTAATCTCAGAATCGACTTAACCGATTTAGATGCGGTTTTCACTATTGGATTCTGGCCAGCTTCTGAAAACATACAGGGTTTATTTAATTACAATCGGTTCATAAATAATAAAGTTATGTTAATTTAAAGTATTTAGTTCGACAAATTTGCTTATTGCCGTAACAGTTATTTTTACTGAATTGACTGAATCTATAGTTTTCAATTTCTTTATTAATATTTCTATTTCAAGCGGGCGAAGCCCCGCACAGGCCCACTAGTTATATAGCAAAGCACCAATACAATGTTAATCTAACTATTTCACACTCCTCTGACTTTACGTGGAACGTAATTTGTTTCGAATGAAAATATCGTAGTAACGAGTTAGAAAATTATTATTCTGTTATTTATTGTATTAATGAGTGTACCGCTATTTTATGTTTAACAAAAGTGAATTGATTTAAAATTAGTTCGTTTTAGTAAAAAATAATGATTTTCTTTCTAAGAATTGAGAATACAGACGCCGTTGTAACTTTCTATTGATAGATCAGCTTCACGTAGGCAGAGGAAACGTAGTGTTAAGACACTCCGTTCCCCACTTTCCGCAGAATTCTGGAGGTAATGTATGTTAAGTAGCAAAAAACAAAGCCAAAAATAAATATTTAACTTCCTCAAATGGGGATCGAACCCAGAACCATTGCGTTACAGTCACACCATTATGCCCATGACCCCACGACTGACCCCACGATCGAAATGTTGGAAAATGAATAGAATTTTAAAAAATAACCCTATTAAAAGTGTATCAATTTTTTTACATCACACAGTAAAATTATATCTGTGGCGAACACGCAATGCTCCGAGAATTCGGGAACGGAATGTCTCTACACCAGATTCCCTCTTTCCCTCCCTCTGTTTAACCTGCTCTGAGCCATAAATATGTTCAAAATTCGGTGGAAAGTGGGGAACGGAGTTAATAAACACAAGCTTCCCTCTGCTTACCCAACTGTGTGCGGGATGCAGCGTGAAGCTGACTTGATTTTTAATCAAAAATGTATTTACGTTATGTCTGAAGTTAGTCCTTTTGAATATATATTGAATTTTACATACAATTTTGATGCATCTAGGTATTCATGGATTCCAACACGCAATGCACTGATAAAGCTGGAATGGAAATACATAGACTTGTTTATTTATGTAATGTTCTAGATAAAATTGAAGTTCGCGTCTTCATTACATATATAATTATTGAGATTGCAATGTGATATTAAATTTTGTTCTCATATTACTTTATAATAGTCTTATTAATGGTTGCAATCTTTAAAGGGTATCGCTTATTAACAGTGGGCTGTCAGTTTTATAGAAAACCTGAATTCTTGTTGTTTTTTTAGCTTCACGCTGTATCCCCCACAAAGTAGAGTGGGCAGAGTTAATCTGGGAACCTACTTTTAAGATATTCCGTTCCCATTTTTTGGGTGCCTGGGTACCTAGGCATTAAAATAATATTATTGCTCGTTAATGTCAGCTATTATATTTTTAGAATACATTTCTTTAACCTTTAACTATGGACGTGATTTTTTTATAACACACATATGGACGTCGGGTCTGTCAGACCAGTGTATTTATTGATCATATTTCGTCTGTTTTTTAAAGGAAGAAGACAATTTTATGTTTTAGTTTACATGAATAGCCTCAAATCAAACAAAATCAATATAAATAAAATCGCTTNTTATGTTTAACAAAAGTGAATTGATTTAAAATTAGTTCGATATTTATTTTTTTTGTAAAAATAATGGTATTCTTTCGAAGAATTGAGAATACAGACGCCGCTGTAACTTTCTATTGATAGATCAGCTTCACGCTGTGTTCCGCACACAGCAGGGTAGGCAGAGGGAATCTAGTGTTAATACTCTCCGTTCCCCACTTTCCGCCGAATTCTGGAGGCAATGCGTGTTGAGTGGCAGAACACAAAGTCGCGCTTTGTCTCGACACCAAAGCCACACCACATCATTCCAACCCGAGGAAATATCTTAATGGGAACGGAATATCTCTACATTAGGTTCCCTCTTTCCCTCCCTCTGCTTAACCTGCTGTGTGCCATAAATATGTCCAAATATTCGGTGGATAATGGGGAACGGAGTGAATTAACACAAGGTTCCCTCTGCTTATCCTACTATGTGCGGGATACAATTTGAATTTTTGATTAAAAATGTATTCACATTATGTCTGAAGTTTGTCCTTTTGAATATATATTGAATTTTACATACAATTTTGATGCATCTAGGTAGTCATGGATTCCAACACGCAATGCACCAATAAAGCTGGAATGGAAATACATAGACTTGTTTATTTATGTAATGTTCTAGATAAAATTGAAGTTCGCGTCTTCATTACATATATAATTATTGAGATTGCAATGTGATATAAAATTTTGTTCTGATATTACTTTATAATAGTCTTATTAATGGTTGCAATCTTTAAAGGGTATCGCTTATTAACAGTGGGCAGTCAGTTTTATAGAAAACCTGTATTCTTGTTGTTTTTTTTAGCTTCACGCTGTATCCCGCACAAAACAGGCTAAGCAGAGTGAATCTGGGAACCTAGTGTTACGATATTCCGTTCCCCTTTTTTTGGGTACCTGGGTACCTAGGCATTCCAATAATATTATTGCTCGTTAATGTCAGCTATTATATTTTTAGAATACATTTCTTTAAGGTTCACGCTGTATCCCGCACAAAGCAGGGTAACCAGAGGGAACCTAGTGTTAAAGCACTCTATTTCCACTAAAACACTTCCGTTCCCCATTTTCTGCCAAATCCTTAAAGCGTTGCATAATTAGTGTCGAAACTTAACGCCACGATAATAATTATAATAAATTTGTTATAATAAACATAAGCTAATAAATTATTAATTACCCTTGTCGTTTTAAGGTTCCCTGCTATAAATGTGTAAAAGAATCAAGCGACACTACTTTAAGTTCTAGTTCTTTGTGTATTCTTAAGTTACACACTTAAATACAATTACTATTTTTAACTACAACTAACGATTATTGTTCACATATAATTTTACTATAGGATACTGAAAGATGCTATCTTAACCTTTTAAATGACCACGAGATAAGAATAAATATGTCAATATTTAAAAATAAAAGGGTTTACGAATCGAAATGGAGTTCAAATAATAGTAAAGAAATAATTATTAAAAGTACATCTGCCTTTTAAATATGAATTTAGTATTCTGGATATCAATAATATGTATTTGTTTATTACTTATAGCTTACGGCGAATGTTTGTTTTTAATTTAACTTTTACGTCTGTCGTATGAAGAGGAAAAAAATATATTTTCAATTTCGCGTTCTAAATAGATCGATTACTTAGACTTTACTTGGGCTACTCATATGAATATTGCTTATCAGGATTCATATTTGTTTTGATTTGCATAATATATATTCGCTGATAGGCTCTGTGGACAGAGAATCTAGTGTTAAAACACTCTGTTCTCCTCTTAGAGCTTGTTATAGAGCTATTTGTGTATAATACAACATTGTTTTAATTTATATGATGGTTCTGGTTTCAATTTTTTTCTGACATCGCTAAGAACCTAGTGTTCTATGTAGTCACTTCCATTCACCATTCTCCGCCTAATTCTTAAGACGTCATCTCAGTATCATAGTGAGAAATTATGTGAAAATTATGAGAATGTATGTGTATGTTTCCCACTGAGACGGAGTTAAGATTTAAAATAATATTATAGCTTTATTAAAGCAAACTTCCAATAGAATCTACTTAAGATGCGTAATTTAAACAAATGTGAACATTTATATTTCTAACGCACATATACAGGACGTTCCAGTTAATACACTTCGCGTGTGTCTCTAGCGTTTGTACGGACAGACCGACTGTCAGAGGTTTATTTTACTGCAACAATGCTCACACGATTATGATAATCGAATAATTTAAAATGGTAATTGGTTATAAGATTTGAAAGCCAATAATGTAATGTTTATATGGCTGTATCGATTTTGATTATAAATTATGTTTTCTATTTACAAAAATAGGCTTCTTTCGTATAGATTTCAGCTCTACACTATTTTCCTATTTATAGTAGGTAGGTTTAGACACTGTGTTATTTTGAAATGTTTTGTGGCGAAATTTAACCCCGCGCTTTATTGTTCAGAGTGGAGAAATGAACATAAATTCTTTTTTCGTATGGGGATAGATCTTATAAGAATCACATTATTGTATGACACTGTTTCATTATGTCCAAATGGACTCAAATTGTGTAAATAATAATTATAAATAAGCATACTGTGAACGGGTAGTGGGTTCGATTCCTAGTCGAGGAAATTAAATATTTTCATTTCTTCGCTCTGGTATATAAAGCGCAGCGTTTAGTTCCACCACTCAGCATACAATGCCTCCGGAATACGATAGAAAATATAGAACGGAATGTTTTAACACTAGATTCCCTCTGCCTACCCAGCTACGTGCGTACGCTGTATAGCGTGAAGCAAAAAAAAATAAAATAAACAAAAATTGCTTCATTCTGCTATATAGACTTGTGTGTAAAATTCTCAGATATGCTAATATTTTATATGCGCATGCGCATCTCTTTAGTTCAACACGAACAAAATCGCTACCTTTACCATGGTGTATGTGATGGTAATACCAATTCACCATACAAAAACCGTTGGCGTCTCGCATACGCGTTAACTCTACAGCTTCTGCTTTTTTGTTAACGCATTAACGGTAATACGGCATTCACATTCGAGAATCTTCAATGCAAAACAAGCAAAACTGAAGTATGTGCTTAGTGTTTATTTTGTAGTTAATTGCTTGTATATAGACAAACAATGGCTGTGCTAATATTTGTCTGACACTTCATAAGCCGGTGTCTCTACGCTTTTTTTTGTTGAAGTGGACGAAATTCTAAGTATTATTGTGAGGTTTTTTCTAATATTCTATATTATAAACCGTTTGATAAACATGTGTTTTTATTATGGTTTTTTTATCTCGTACATCTCCCCCTTTTTTGTGAGGTAGGCAGGAATAATCTAAATCCACTCCATTCTCCATGCCCCGTTCTTTTATGTTTTATTTATTTCTTTTTTTCTTTTTTCGTTCCGATAACGACATTGGATGCCGCTACTCAACACGTAATGACTTCAGAATTTAGCGAGAAATAGAGAGTGGAGTGTCTTAACACTAGGCTCCTTCTACCTATCCTGCAACTTGCAGGATACTGCATGAAGCTGAAAAGAATATAATAATAATTTAGGCTTGGTGTAACTCTAAATTCTTCATATTAAATGTATGAGAAAACACATACCGCACTTATGGACACGTCGTGTTGATTAATAAGCTTGCTTATGATGATGTAACTCGGACAAGACAGGTTATATCAATAGAGGAACGTAAAGAAATACCTATCAAAGTTTTATCATTTACTTAGAACTAGTGGCTTCCGCGCGGCTTCGCCTGCTTGACTATACGATTATTTATTTAAGTGTATTATAGAAAAAAAAAAATTTGTCCATTTGAAGCTGAACCGTATTTATTGTAATGATTGGTTTTATAGGCCTGAGGTCAACTTAAATTATAGAAGACGATATCTTGAAGTTTCGGTGTTTTTTATCGTCTTAAAATCTAGTTTTTTTTTTCTATTATCATACAAATAATAATTTTATTAAAAATATCTATCGATAAAACATTGTAGCCTAAAGACAGTTTTAGCAATTAATTCAATTCAATTTTGTCGAACAAAAATTTAATTCAATTTTGTAGAACCAAATTTAAATAACTTTTTTTATTTATGAATCAATTGTAGTTCGCTAAATGTTAACAGAGGCTTGTCAGAATCCAATAGTGAAAACTGCATTTAAATCGGTTAAGCTGTTTCTCAGAATAGAATGAAAAAACGTATAGACAAATAGACACAAAATTTAAAACTCATTGTTTTGGGTTCTATTATATTAACAAATGCTCCCAATGATAGTTTTTCTTAAATATTTTCTATATACAGACAGATTAATTACAATTTTATTATAATTAGATATAGTTCGAATGGTTATTATTGGAGAAAAGTTTCAACTAAAAAAAACAGCTTAGATAACTTCAAAGTTTTTATACTGTATTAGATGGAAGTAAAAAGCCCGTAATGTCTTGCTTTTTCTAAGCGATAGCTAAATAAGCTTATAATGAAAATCATCGTGGTAAATGACATTTATTTTGCTACCAGTTTCTTGTTATAATATTTGTATTAGTAATAATGTTTGTATAAATAATTTGCATAATATAAATAAATATAACGTGATAATGTTTTTTTTAATTTGTTTTTTTTTCTATTCTCTGTGTTTTGCGGGGACAATGATACAACACTCTCTTCTTTCTGATGAGAAAGCTCGAACAAAATCCTATTTCATGAATAAATATTTTTTTATTAATATTTTACGATAGCAACTAGAATCCACAACCGTCGTATTAAATTTTAAAAGTATATTAAAAAAAAATATATCTATAATCTATATTTTTAATATTTTTAAACTTTACTAATTTTCTCCCATGTTAGAGAGGCAAAAGAAACATAATATTAATAGACACCGTGCTCTAATTTCCGTTCATTTCACGACACATTACGTGTTGAGTGGCGGAACACAACGCCGTCCTTTGTCTACCAGAGCTCCAAAAAGAAAATAGAACCACAACCATAGAATTTAAACTCTTCCACTGTGCCACACCTCACAACTATAATAAAAAGTTTTCTTTAGCTTTTAATTTCATTGAAAATAAACTAAAAAAATACTTTTACAATCTTTTCGAATATTAGAATCAAGAAATAATACATTTTTCCTAGTAAATTTTAACAAAGCGCACCAATCCTTTCTTTCTAAGCTGTAATGTCTGTGTTGGGGCAGCGTGAAAGTGTTTCCTGTTGTTGCAGTCTTTTTATAATATCTCAGTGGCATTTCTTATGCACTTTATTGCAATATAATTATTTTACATTCTATTACTTTCTTAATATTAATAGATTTAGTTTTAGTAAACGGTATTGATTTAAAGTTTTTGTATCTTTTTAATATATTTCTATTTTAAATAATATCATTATAGAATTATAATATTTGTATATATAGACTAGTCGCGGCGTTAAGTTAAATTAGAAACTAAGTGACTTAACACTAGGTTCCTTTTAGTTACTTGCCCTGTTATGAGAGAAGCAACACTAAAGATGGAAACGAGACTAAAGACTTCTTTAAAAAAATCTTTCTTGAAATATGTAAAAAGCCTTAGACAAAACTTTTTTACTCATCCTCCATAGCGTTTAACTACGCACAACTTATAATAATCCATACAAACCTGTACTTATACGTGTCTAAAAATTACGTGTTCCTCGTGTCTATGTAATTGTGAACATAATATTCGCCCCCGGGTACGCTCGCCGCGTCCGTAATGGCGGCGGTTACGCTAACTTTTGTTACATTAATAATAAGCTGGTACACTGTTGCTTCTGGATGTAAATAAAAAAATATGTTTATAGCTTTGTTGCAGTTGTGGTGCGGGGGTCGTGGGTTCGATCCCCATTCGAGGGAATGAAATGTTTATTTAAATTTATATTTTCCTTTATTCGCTCTGGTGTCGAGGTTAAGTGTAGTGTGAGTTCCACCTCTCAACACGCATTGTCTTCAGAATTTGGTGGAAGTGGAGAACGTAGCACTAGGTTCCCTCTGCCTATCCTGCTGTGTGCGGGATATAGCGTGAAGCTGATTTAGTGAATATGTTTGGTGAAAATTTCTTCGCACTAGTAATAAGGCAAAGGCTCCACACTTGAAAAGTGGAGAACAGAAGGGTCTTAATGTGATTATAACGGAGTGTATTAACACTACACGTTTAGAATAGAGCGTAAAGCTAAAAAAATCATAGATATACAAACGTACAATTAGGTATTGTAAATTACAACTTTTAAATTTCGATGCTCGTTAATTGTGAAAATCGAGAACAACAGTTTATATATGTTTAACTCGTGTCATAAAACGTAGCCATTAAAATCATCCGTTAGAAATTATACGACCATAGCTGTAGGCTAGCCACGCTGTCCCATAGGATTCTATTGGAGACAAATACTTTAAATTAAATAGCTGATTTAATTCACGCTGTATCACGCTGTATCCCGCACACAGCAAGGTAGACAGAGGGAACCTAGTGTTAAGACGCTCCGTTCCCCTTTTTCCGCCGAAATCTGGAGGCAATGTATGTCGCATCCTAGCTGTAGGCTAGCCACGCTTCCTATAGGATTCTATTAGAGATAAATATTTTAAATTAAATAAGCTTCTCTCTGTATCTCACACACATTAGGGTAGGCAGAGGGAACCTAGTGAAGTCAGAGACAGTAAAAAACAATCCGCTTCCCAGTTCCGCCGAATTCTGGACGTATTGCGTGTTGAGTGGCCGTACTCAACACCAGAGCGAAGAAATGAAAATATAAATTTAAAGAAGCATTTCATTTCCTCGATCGGTAATCGAACCCATAACCAGTCTCACATACAGTCACAGGCTTGTGCCCTTACGCCACGACTGGCCTCGAGATTAATACTTAAGTGTCTAAGATCGAGCGCTCGGCCATTAGTTGGTGATATTATGTCATTTACTATCAACCCATGTTTGACGTAATTTCATTTATAATATATGCGCATGTCTTAGTTCTATACAACTATAATTAAAATGATATGGTTATTAGGTGGTTTTTCAATATTTTCTCTAGATAAATACTTGGGAGTTGGAAGATGTTGAACTTTCATTCTAGGATGTTTTAATATTGTAAAATGAAAGTGGAAATTAGATATTTATCTCTATTTCATCCTCTAAAAAAGAATGAATTATTTTCATTGCTTTGATTAGAAAGCAAGGCGCGGTCATGTCTCGAAAATTTGGCGGAGAATTGTGAACCGAGCCACTTAACACTAGGTTCCCTCTGCCTACCCTGCTATATCCGAGATACAGCGTGAAGGTAAAAAAAATAAATAAATTGATATTATGACATAATATGAAATTTGTAAGAAATAAAGAATTATTATTTTATATGCAATACAAAGATAAAATATATAATGGTATTTAAATAATTTAAGATGGGAAGGAAATGTAAAAAAACGGCGGTCACGTCTTCCTGTCATTGTCAACAGAATTGTTAGCACCAAGGCTTAAATGCTAAGGACTGTCTCCTCTTAAGAATATTTATGGTGCATGCGTACATTATGTTATTTTGTTGAAAATCCTATATTTTCAATTGTGAAAGCCTTTTCACTTAGTATATATATGTTAAAATATATAAATATATGTTATTAATACAAAAATAGCATTATTATGTTATTTCATAATAGAATTGAAAAAAAAAATAGCGTCAATTGCTTAAAACATTGTGGTGCTCTTCTATATGATTTTTTTTGATTTCGTAAAGTATAGTTTTTAATAAGGAAATTGTATTTAACGCTGTAAAATTCGTTTGAAATTAGTTAATTATTTTTGAAACAATAAATATTTTTTTTCATATTCTACAAGAATAAATCTACGATCTTATAAATGACAGTCTATTTTATGCTATTTTATACTTAAAGGATATGTTAAACTAAAGTGGTAGTTGTTGTTAACGGTACACGAATATCAATTAAGTTATTTAACTTATAATGCTGTTATAGAATAACTAAATGCAAGCGTGAGAAGAACTTTCACTAACTTAACCGATGCACCGGATATATCAGTCAAGTGCTGTGAACCATTTTGCATGAGTTTGGTTTAACACCGAGATTACATATATATATAAATGTATGTATGTATGTATGACCATATATGTAGATATATGATTAATGAAACTTATTTAATGTTAATAACTTCCTGCGTTGAGACCAGTTGTTTCGTCTCTCTCAACACTCAACACGCAATGTCTCCAGAAATCGGCGAAAAGGGGGGAACGGACTGTCTTAACACTAGGTTCCCTCTGCCTACCCTGCTGTGTATGGGATGTTGCGTGAAGTTGATTTATTTATTTATATTTGATCATGTATTATTAATGAAACTTATTTAATGTTAATAACTTCCTGCGATTCGAATTGATCTTTGTACATTTCAATATAATATTTATTAAGCTCACCGTCCAGTTAAACATAGATTGATATGCGTTTGTCATTTGTGTAAATATGAAGATTTATAGCTGTCGCTTGGGATGGCAGTGGAGGTCAGTCGTAGCGTAGAGGCAAAAATGTGGGGCTGTCAATATGACAGATAGTGGGTTTGAATACTCTCTTAATGAAATTAAATATCTAATAATTTCATTTTCTCGCCCTAGTAACGTGGCAAGGCCTCCAAAATTCAGCGGAAACTAAGAAACAGAATTTCTAACATTAGGTTCCCTCTGCCTACCCTACTATGTGCCGGACACATCGTGAAGCTTTTTTTAAAAATATCAATGATAATTTTATGCGCGTTTAGAAAATATCTAACTATCTTCTTATTTAAAAAAAAAAACTGTTAAAAAACAGCAATACATCGCATCTGTAAAATATTTTCGCGATCAGAATGCTGTGGAATAAAAATCTAATACATATAATCCTTACAAGTCTCTCTCTATTATGCTCTAGCACGAAGAGTGGAGTTACTTTTATTTTTATTATTTCCAATAATTCCTTTTTATCGACATCTAATTCTATACTTTTGTCTTCACACATCGTGTGTTAACTTTTTTATTTTTTAATAAGAAAAGATTATTGCAATAACACATATAAAATATAATAGGGAATGGTCGATAAAGTGTAATCAACCTGCCAAGTGTGGGTTCGATTTTATTATTTGTTTACTTATTTATTTTCTTGAATATTGCTTATGTACTTTCGTAGTCAGTGATGGAACCTCAAACCTAGCGCGGCAAAATTTTCGGCGAAAAATTGTCAATTTTTTTATCAGCTTTTTTCTCTAGCTGGGTAGAGAGCCTATTAGTGAAACACGCTGCTCCCTACTTTAGCCGAATTCTGGAGGCATTGCATGTGAAATGGCGGAACTTCGACACAAGAGCGAAGAAATGAAAATATTTTGTTTTCACTAGTGAGAATCGAATCCACATCCTGTCATGTTGACAGCTTCTGCTCCTGAGTCACTATTAGCCTCTAATTGGCCTGTAAATTATATATATTATAAATACTTTCTGCTGCGATACAGTTGCTAATGAATTTTCCTTTTTATTTGTCATTTATGTAACGGTCCAGCAAACTTCCATAGACATTAACCTAATTCTAGCTCTACCAACACTTATATATTTTCAGTCTACCCACCATATTCTTTTCATATCATTTTACTACTGATTTGAGGCCACGAACTGGGTGGCTTATGTATAATTTTATCATTGCAATTTGAATAACAAAATTGTGAGATTTTAATAATAATCTAAGAAGTGACAATTGTAAAGCTAATGGTGATAAGCTTGACAGTTTACAACTTGAAAATATGGGGCTGGTTATAAGGAAGCTAGCTAGAGAAATTTCACGCTTTTACTATTTTCTTCCACTTTTTACATAATTATAAACAATTACTTAAATAAAAAAACTTTTTTAATTTTATTTTACATAACAATACCTTTAGTGAATTTAAAACAAAATCAGCAAGCTTCACGCTGTATCCCGAACACCGCAGGGTAGGCAGAGGGAACCTAGTGTCCCCACTTTCTGGCGAATTCAACGTGGAGAACGGAGAGTTTTAACACTAGCGAGATATAACGCGAAGCTAAAAAAAACTATTAAGTTAAACGTCAAGCGTTACTTGTTGATAGATTAATCACATTTAACTATCAACAAACACCTTATTCATATTAAGTTCAATTCAGTTATTATAGTAATTGATGGTATGGAGATATATATATACAGACATACATACATGTTGCCCTCGTTACGACGTGCCCTTTAATTTTGATGGTGTGAAGATAATATTAGGAACATGCTATTTATAATTTATAAAGATTATTTGTTGGGGATTTCACTAGCTTTGTTTTTTTAGCGTAACTTACATCGAATATTTCATAATAATGTAAGCCCCTAAAGCACTTAAGCCGCTTTCTATGTTTATTAAAAAAATCCTTAAAAACAATACTTTTAAAGTAAAATACACAAAATTATATTTATTTTATTACTATAAAATTCCTATCTTCGCTTACGTATTAACATATATGATAAAACAATTTATTTAACAGCAATCCAGCATAATTTCATAATTGTATACCATAGAAGCTTATTTTAATAAAAGCCAGTAGTATCGGATACGCATCAAGTGGCTCTAGTAATTGCGGTGTGGTCCAATTCAACATTAGGACTTTTTATATAATTAACTTTCGAGGCTTTCTAGATCTTGAATCTGTATTTTATTGGAGAAAATTATAGAAAAAGAATAGTTTAAAATAATCAGAAACCGTGAAATACGATGTAATTCGATTACTTATATTATTATCAACAACAAAAGGTAAGCAAATGAAATAAATCGAGGAATAAATAGAAAGTTTTTCTAATTCGCAATTGTTTTACCGGTAAATGTAGAAATAATTTTGACTTTTTCTTACTTTCCTTAACTGATGTAGCCATTTTTTAATTTTATGATCGGAAACTAAGGAAATTGTTTAACTCATAGGTTCTTACTGCTGTACCAAACGATTTTAGTTTAATTTTCATATATTAATAATACAATGCATTAAGTATACTATAATAAAATAACAATAGTAAATATGTTTATAATTGTAAAACAACGTTTAAATAAAAAGCCTAATGGTACTTTGCCTCGGCAATTAATTATTATTAATTAGTTATTTAAATTTCAAATTGAATAAGTTAGCGGTATTATAGCTTTAACAGCTGTGTTTTTCTATTTCCAGATAAGGAGATAAACAAGTTGGCGGAGGAAAAGTGTAAGTACTTTATTCATACAGTTTAAGAGGTAGCGTAGACTTAGGAAGAGTTTCTAGTTAATATAATCGAAATCATGAAAATTTGCAAGAATATATATATATTTTTGAACTTACTTAAACTTGTCACTTTAGTGGAACTATGAAGTAAACGGAAAATGCAAGTATCTTAATAGAATACTATCATTTCTGTATTTATAAAGAAATTAATGAAAAATGTGAAAAATACAAACCATATTAGTAGTCTAATTATTGTCCTTGGCGAAAGTTTTTTATTACTATAATAATACTATAAAGATATTTTTTCAGTAATTTGTAGATCAGATATGTCTCATTAAATGGCATTGTAAACGCGACAGTTGTGGGTTCGATTCCCACTTGGGGGGAATGAATTTGACATACATAAAACACACTTGAAACAATTTAAATGTCTTGTCCATCCGACTAATAATTTTAAATGATTTTCTTTAGATTCTAATACATCTGACATTGTCTACAGATTACGGCTAGCCCAGACTTTTGTCTAGGCTAGCCTGTAGGTTTGTCTAGGTAAGCACTGTTAACGCCTAAGGCTCGTTTCCCATATTCCGTGAGGCACTTTACCTACATACAGAAACAAGAGAGATTACAGGCGGTCTAGTGTCGGAATGGCGAAAAGTGTAGGTCGGGTGATTTATTAAATGTGAAACACAAAGTGCTTTATTTTCACATAAGATTTAGATAACGAGATAAAATGGAAATGGATCTCTCCATAAATCTCTCCTTGTATAAAGATTTACTATTTAAATTAGATAGATTTTTAAAGTTGTGGTAATGAGATAATAAGCAAAGTCTGTCTGTCTGTTTACTTTGCAACTGTGTTATATTTTAATTAATTTAGAATGTTATATATTAGTAGAATAAAATTTCGCAGTTTCCTTTAAAATATACCATAAAAATAATTAATAAGACAAATATTTTAGTAGGAAACAAAGTAGGAAAAAAAAAGATTTACTGTTAAAATATTATTAAGGCAAGTACATACATTTTATAATGTCTTCTTACAAGATCACGCAATATTTATTTAGTAAGTAAGCTATAATCATTGAATTACAATGAAAATGTGCCTGGAGTTATATTTATAATACATTTAGAATGAATGCAATGAATCGTGTGAGATATATAGGAATAAATAGAAATGTCATCGTATATATTTAAATTCGAGAAGCTTGAAATATTTATATAATTAAAAATAAGTAACTATATAAAACTTATTAATGGCTTTATTTGGACGAATTATTTCCCATTTTTTACTGCAGCAAAATAAATCGTAGCGTTGAGTTCTATCACTCAGCTTGCAATCTTTAAAATTTGGGCTCTTTATTCTCTTTATTCTATTTCTCTCTTATCTTGCTTTATCAAAAATTAAGCGTAAAGCTAAGAAAAAATAAAGAATAATAATAAAAAATATAAATAACAAACTTTAAAATAATATATGCAATTTAAATCGGTCGCTAAAATCCACCATAAATAATTGTAATTGACAAACGCCCACAATCTGGTCTTGTGTGAAGTGAAATATAACTGTTTCACTTTATTCAAGTTGTCGACTTAAATACTTATCAGACACAAGTTTATGTTCTTCAAATATTTATATACTAGCTATCCGCTCGCGGCTTCGCCCGCGAAATTACAAAGGTATACGTGTATATACATTTACTAGAGATTTTTTTTTCCCCTTGTAACACCCCTAGGAATATGTATGCAGAGTTTTATGAATATCGGTTGAGTAGTTTTGCGTAAGAAACAAACAAACATTCACATTTATGATATCAGTATGATATTAAAAACTTTTTAACTAAAATGTTAAAAAACACACGTAAAACATTTTTTTTATTTAAAAGTCAAATTGCGAATTTCTCAGTAAGTAATGAAAATAACGTCGCAATGGAAGATTTCTGCAGGAATTGAACCTACATCCCTTATCTTATGGTCACAGCACTACAAAACCACCTCCAAGTCTTCATGCCACTTCCATACTAATCTATTATTGTTACGGAACATCCGTAATTGCCTTAATTTGACGGATTGCGTGTCAAATCCATTCATAGAGATGAAACAGGAAAAACAAAATAGAAAGTAAATGTTGCACATGTGTATATAAATATATGTAATAATAACAGTTTTATAAGCGATTCGTGCATCAATCACTAGAACTGTGAAGTAGACGTGTGAAATAGTCGTTTTAAACCAATTTAGTACTAATTATGACTATTTTATAACAAACGAGCGTTCCGCCCGCGGCTTCGCCTGCGTGAACTACGTTATTATTAAATTCTGTCTCCATGAGTACCTACGTCCTATAAGTGACGTCCATGCAAAATTT
>JAKRZM010000748.1:231622-257872 GCA_036379175.1 Heliconius cydno galanthus
CTAGCATTTGTAGTAACGAAGTTTCATACAAACTTTCGACCCCAAAAACAACCCCTTAGAAGTCGAATATTGCAAATTCCCGTCTTAGCGAGCACCTACGTCCTATAAGTAACTCCTATGCAAAATTTGAGATTCCTAACACTTGTAGTTTCTGAGATTTCGTGATGAGTGAGTGACCTTTCGATTTTATATATATAGATTAAAGATTAATGGAAAATGTGAAAAATACAAACCATATTAGTAGTCTAATTATTGTCCTTGGCGAAAGTTTTTTATTACTATAATAATATTATAAAGGTATTTTTTCAGTAATTTGTAGATCTGATATGTCTCATTAAAGGGCATTGTAAACGCGACAGTTGTAGGTTCGATTCCCACTTGGGGAGAATGAATTTGACATACATAAAACACACTTGAAACAATTTAAATGTCTTGTCCATTTGACTAATAATTTTAAATGACTTTCTTTAGATTCTAATACATCTGACATTGTCTACAGATTACGGCTAGCCCAGACTATTGTCTAGGCTAGCCTGTAGGTTTGTCTAGGTAAGCACTGTTAACGCCTAAGGCTCGTTTCCCATATTCCGTGAGGCACTTTACCTACATACAGAAACAAGAGAGATTACAGGCGGTCTAGTGTTGGAATGGCGAAAAGTGTAGGTCGGGTGATTTATTGAATGTGAAACACAAAGTGCTTTATTTTCACATAAGATTTAGATAACAAGATACAATGGAAATGGATCCATAAATCTCTCTTTGTATAAAGATTTACTATTGTAATTAGATTTTTAATGTCATATTTTTAAAGTTGTGGTAATGAGATAATAAGCAAAGTAATTAATATTTTATATATCAGTAGAATAAAATTTCGCAGTTTCCTTTAAAATATACCATAAAAATAATTAATAAGACAAATACTTTAGTAGGAAATCTAAAGAAGAAAAATAAAATATTGTTAAAATCTTATTAAGGCAAGTACTTACATTGTTATAATGTCTTCTTATAAGATCACGCAATATTTATTTAGTAAGTAAGCTATAATCATTGAATTACAATGAAAATGTGCCTGGAGTTATATTTATAATACATTTAGAATGAATGCAATGAATCGTGTGAGATATATAGGAATAAATAGAAATGTCATCGTATATATTTAAATTCGAAAGGCTTCAAATTTTTATATAATTAAAAATAAGTAAACATATTATTTCCATTTCCTTACTCCAGCAAAATAAATATTAACTTTAAGTTCTATCACTCAGCTTGCAATCTCTCAAATTTAGGCTCTTTATTTTCTTTCTGCTCTTTCTCTCTGGCTACCTTGCTATATCGAAAATTAAGCGTAAAGCTAAGAAAAAAGGATAATAATAATAATAAAAAAAATATATAAAAAAATATAATAAACAATCAAGTTTAAAATAATATATGCAATTTAATTCGCTCGCTAAAATTCACCATAAATAATTGTAATTGACAAACGCCCACAATCTGGTCTTGTGTGAAGTGAAATATAACTGTTTCAATTTATTTAAGTTGTCGACTTAAATACTTATCAGACACAAGTTTAAGTTCTTCAAATATTTATAAACTAGCGATCCTCTCGCGGCTTCGCCCGTACAATTACAAAGGCGTACGTGTTTTTATATTTACTAGAGATTTTTTTTAGCAAAAAGTGTCTCTTTTCCCTTGTAACACCTCTAGGAATATGTATGCAGAGTTTTATGAAAATCGGTTGAGTAGTTTTGGCGTAAGAAACAAACAAACTAACATTCACATATATATTATTAAAAACCTTTTTACTAAAATGTTAAAAAAGACACGTAAAACATTTTTTTTTTTCAAATTGCAAATTTCAATAAGCAATGAAAAGAACCTTCTTTTTAATACATTAAGAACATATTAGAAGCTTGCTGCAGGAATCGAACCTACATCCCTTATCTCATAGTCCACAGCACTACAAAACCACCTCCAAGTCTTCATGCCACTTCCATATAATCTATTATTGTTACGGAACATCCGTAATTGCCTTAATTTGACGGATTGCGTGTCAAATCCATTCATAGAGATGAAACAGGAAAAACAAAATAGAAAGTAAATGTTGCACATGTGTATATAAATATATGTAATAATAACAGCTTTATAAGCGATTCGTGTATCAATCACTAGAACTGTGAAGTGGACGTGTGAAATAGTCGGTTTAAACCAATTTAGTACAAATTATGACTATTTTATAACAAACGAGCGGCCCGCCCGCGGCTTCGCCTGCGTGAACTACGTTATTATTAAATTCTGTCTCCATGAGTACCTACGTCCTATAAGTGACGTCCATGCAAAATTTGAGACTCCTAGTATTTGTAGTAACGAAGTTTCATACAAACTTTCAACCCCCTAAACAACCCCTTAGAAGTCGAATATTGCAAATTCCCGTCTTAGCAAGCACCTACGTCCTATAAATAACTCCTATACAAAATTTGATATTCCTAGCACATGTAGTTTCTGAGATTTCGTGATGAGTGAGTGACCTTTCGATTTTATATATATAGATAGATAGATAAGTGTAATTTATTCGTTTTACGTTTCTAAGATATGTAACGTATATTTAAATTTGAGAGGCTTGAAATTTGTTTGATATAATTAAAAATAAGTAAACATATAATATATGGTGAGTCCGGCGTTAGGTTCCATGATCCAACACGGGTGTTTTAATACCAGGTTCCCTTTGCCTACCCTAATGTATAGGATAGAGCGTGTAGCTGATTCAAGTAAACATATAAAATTTATAACATGGCTTTATATGGACGAAAGAATTATTTCCATGTCTTTACTCTGACAAAACAAAAGCTTAGAAAAGAAATCGGAGAATGACACTTCTTCACACTACTTTTTCTCTGGCTACCTCGTTAAATCCAAAATAAAGAGTAAAGTTGAGATAAAAAATAAACAATTATACTATAACACTATAGGTAATCCAATCTGTCTCAAATGATAATTAATTTGGCATATGAGCCATCGAATGACGGTAATTTATTCTTTTTAAGTTTTTTAATGTTCGTTTATCACGCAAAAATGACTGAACTAATTTATATGATTAATTGGCCTAATTATTATTGAATATAACAATGTAGTAGTTAATTGTATTTTTTTTATTATTATTACCGGAAATTACATGTGTTGTCCACAACTGCTTAATTATTGATAGAGTTTCCGTATGAACATAAAAAGAAAAATAAATAAATCAGCTTCACGCTCTATCCCGCACGTAGCAGAGTAGGCAGAGGGAACATAGTGTTAACACACTCCGTTCTCCACTTTCCGCCGAATTCTGGAGGTATTGCGTTTTCAGTGGAATTCAACGCGCGCTTTTGCCTTATATATACTAGAGCGAAGAAACGGAAATATAAATTTAAATAAATATTTCGTTTCCTCGAGTGGGAATCGAACCCACAACCGTTGCGTTACAGTCACACCCTTGTGCCAGCTCGACGACGGCCTCAGATGAACATAACTTTTAGAATTTTTTAAGAGACTTTGATCTAAATAGAAAAGAATTTAAATAGATAAAAAGAAATTAAATCAGTTTAAAAAGATATAGAGAAAGAGAAATATTAAAAGTCACTTTTTTCCTCCACTTCTTACATACTGAGAAATCGCATGCTATTAGACATAGCACTTAACTAATGTTTAACCTTTTTTTAACTGTTAGAACATAATAGAAGAAGAAAACAAAACCAAATTAGTTTTAAGCATCCACTAACGCCCCAGAGGCGCCAAAATGGTGATAAATGATAGGAAAGGAACCTAGTTTTATAAAACAATCAACGTTCCGTTTACATTTGATTTTTAAATTACTTATTCGTATACCAGTAATCAATAATAGCTTAGTATAATATCTTCAAGTTGGTTCATTTATCGTGTTAATGCGTGTTTACAGTTGAATGGGGAATGGGAAGAATGTTGTTTTTAGTTTATTAATTGCTACGTATAGATAGATATAGATAGATTGGACGTTAGAAAGAACCTATTGCCGTTATGTAGGAAGAAGCAACGGAAAATATTTTTCATAATCAAGACTTAACCAAATTTTTATCAAACTATCCTGGAAGTGTATCCTTTTTAATAAAAAAAAGATTAATCGAAATCGGTTCACCCAGTCAAAAGTTCTGAGATATCCTGCTTTTACAAAAGTCGGTTAAAAATAAGACCTAATTACTGATTAATATTTATATGATTGACTTATAGTGATGGTAGTGGGTTCATAATCCACTTCCGCTAAATAATACGCAATGTCTGTGGAATCAACGGAAAGTGGAGAACATAGTGATTAGTCTCTTTTTGTATGTTCTTCTATTTTTTTTATATAAATTTCTACGTAATATCTATAAACGATAGAAATCGGTGGTCGTACAAGGCCACAAGCGTGCGTCTGTAAGCACGATAGATTGTGGGTTCAATTCCCACTCGAGCAAAGTTCCGCCACTAGACACTCAATGCCTCTAGAATCCGGCAGAAAAATGGGAACGGAAATATCTTTATGGCAAATGGAGGATCTTAACATTAGGTTCCCACGTTCCCTCTACCTACCCTGCTATGTGCGGGTGTGAAGCTATAATAAAATGTTATCTTTTTCTCTCATTGTCTTTCCTTGGGAGGAAACATACGTTTCTACGGGAGTATGTATGGTAATCAAGTGGAATACTTGCTAACTGTTGCGAACGTAAACGGCTTAAATATCAGATCTTCCCATAATTATGGCACTGTCAAGATAACAATGCAAAAAGCACTATAATAAATTTAATTACTCCTTTCGTCTTAAAAGCGCATAAAATCCAACATTTTAATTAAAACATTAAGAAAGTAGCACGATTTGTGTACGCAAAACAGTTATTTATATTTATTTTCTTAAATGTAACCTTTTATTTTATTTGAATTTACAGTTAAAGATATGTTTTTTTTAATAAAAGATAAGGTTTTAAGACAAGAAGGAAGTTCGTGTAATGATAAATGTTGGGCCCGTCTGTAACATATGTCGTCGTGCCTTCATAGTTGTGATGTTAAATTAGTTATAGCGGACTCACAGCTAATTATCATTAGCTGGCTCGTTGATCCACTGATTAGCATCTCTGACTCCTATGTCAAAGGTCGTGGGTTCATTTCCTAACCAGGACATGAATTTACATGATGAGCATGAATAGATTTGAATGGAAATGAAAATATTAAGGATATGGATGCGGTAGAGGGAACTTAGCGTTAAGACATTTCGTTCCCCAATTTCCGCCGAATTCTGGAGGCATTGCGTATTGAGTGGGGGAATTCAACCCCTTGCTTTGCCTCGACACCAATGAAGAAATGAAAACATAAATTTAAATAAGAACACTATAAATAGCTTTGTAATAATTAAACTATAAAATTAAATGATACACTTCTCAAAATAGAAAATTATTTTATACCAATGGGGGAAAGCCACCAAGTTCCAACATTTTCAATAACAAACTAAATTTTAAATATAAAGCAGTATACAATATCTTAAGATGACAAAATACTGACATAAAGAGGGCGAATTAGATATAACAAGGATTAAATCTATCAACACATTGAATTGGCAAATGTATCGACAGAATACTTAACTCTAATCTTGTAGCTTAAATTGAAATTAATATTATATCAATAAATAGTGATATCCACTCGAAAAATTGAAATGGGCAAAGAGCCGAGCCTCGAGGCAAAGCGTGGTGTTAAATTCCGCCACTCAACACATAATGCCAGAATTTAGGGAAAGAAGGGAACGAACGTCTTAATTGGAATTGAGTTTCTTAACACAAGGTTCCGGGTTCCCTCTGCCTGAAAAAAAGTAAAAAATATATTATGTAGCTTAGATGAAAATATAATATTATGATACCATCGAGCTGGTCTGATGATGGAATTTTAAAATGGCTGATGGAAACTTCGACTACCTAGTAAGCATATTGAGTTTGTGGTCAATACATTCATCTTATCAATGTGTTGAATTGAAAAAACGTGTTTTTAGTTTTTAAACTATTAATTTATTTCAATTCGTACCAGCAGTTCCTGAGATTAGCGTCTTCTCTCAAACAAACATTTTAGTTTTATAATATTAAGAATTGATATGGAGCTTCTTAGTATAGTATACTTAAAAGCCAATTCTAATAAAAATGCGGAAATGAGAAAACGTAAAGTGAAAATTTTAAATATTTTCGCCTATTTCCATTTCAACTATGGCTAGAGCCGTAAAATCTTAGTTAGTATCGACGGCGTGCATTACTTAAATAACAAAGACTTAAATAATTTATGGCACTTATAATTTTAGTTGAACACAGCTTTCTATAGAGAAAATATTTTATTATATAGGCGTATATTATATTAGAGTCACCAATTTTACTTCATAAAAAAGTTGTAAAACTTATGATATATATGGGTATTTTTATATTTTAAACTTCACACTGTATCACTAAGTTTCTCACATAGTTGGATAGGCAGAGGGAACCTGTGAACCTAGTGTTAAGGCACTTCGCACTCGTTAACACACCGGACCTGTTAAGACACATCCATTCCCCACTTTCCGCCGATTTATTAAAAAAAATTAAATATTTTATTTACACGAGCGGGAATCGAACCGACAATCTGTCGTTTGTGCTTCTGCCACGACGACTGACTTTATAATATATCTGTGTATTATCTGTTGTACTGTACCACTCAACTATGTAGCTTCATGCTTTTTCCTGTACAACCGGGTAAGCAGAGGAGATGTAGTGCTAAGACACTCCATGCTCCACTGTTTGCCCAATTTTCAAGATAGTGAGTTGCGGAACTTGTTCCACATCAAGTTTTCACATTAGAATTATTTAAAATTCATATTCCAAAATTCCCAATTGAACCCACAAATCGTATTACAGTCAGACGCTGTTCATATAGATATACATATATTTTACTACAATTTACAAGGAAATATGCATTAATTTTCATCATTCATCCTCTTCTCATTATCACATCATATAAATACACAAACATAGGAACAACTATCCCATAAAGAGATCTGGAGATCTCATGGAAATATTTAATGCAATGAATAACCAACTCTAACTCAACTCTAAGCTAACAGTTAACCAAGTTTAAGTCGACTGCAATAAATTAAAACTGCACTAGTTCCATATCTCAATGGACGCATCGCAAAGTGTTACCGGAATACGTCAACTGACTTACTACTTACTTTACTTACTTTCTACATACAGCCTTTGAAGTACGCCGGCGTGATTTGTAACGATTTTGTATGTACCTGGTGGTTTATTTTCACTATTACTTTATTTAGGTGTCAGTACTTATTTATTTAATATACGAGTCATATTGGATTTAAATTAGTTGTTATTGTGCAACTTTGGCTACGGTTGGTGCCAAAAAAAAATTATTATATTATAATTTATGTAAAGGCCAGTCTATTTGGTAGAAAAACAAGAAGAAAGCTATATAATATGTCAGACATCTTTACATGAGAAATATCTTTGCTTTACTAATATGAATAGATTAACTGCGGTAATAAGTTAAAAACAAAATAAAAAATCCAAATATAAAATAACTTATAATGATTTATTTAATAAAACACGCACACGCCATTAGATTATTTAACCTTTAAACCTTCAAATTACCATCGCCGTTATTAAAACATCAAATAGAATTATTGCTATATCTGTAAGTTATATTACCAGTGAGTTTAACAGCGCAGTGTGAACTGGGAAGTAGTTTGAATGAAGGGCGGGTCAGTATAAATCAAGGGGACAATCCTACAAAGGCTTTATATTAAATGTCTATTGACGTTTATGGCCTGTAGGGAACCTTCTCCGGGTATGACACGCTCGACTGGGTTAACAATTTTACAACTATCGAACAGGTATTCCTCGTCCATCGGAATGCGCTAGGAAATCAATTCAATATTGCACTTTTTTTAATGTCAGGTTCACGTTGAATCCCACTTGTAGTGGGGTAGGCTGAGGGAACCAAGTGGTAAGATACTCCCGTCCCACTTTTCGCTAAATTCTAGAGGCATTGCTTGTTGATAGGCAAAATTAAACAACACGCGTTGCCTTGATAGCAGAGCGAAAAGACGAAAATATTAAATACTTCATTACCTCGAATGGGAATCGAACCTACAATCTGTTGCGTTGCACACGCTTATGTAGCTTGTGCCACGACTAGCCTCACTGCATTTTTATTCAATGACAAATTTCATTTTCAATTTCATTCTTATTTTATACTGCAAAAATCTATTACACTTTTTGCTATAATAACCACACAAAGGCACCGCAGAGCTGACAGACTCTTGTATAATGCTCATATTATAAAATAATAGATAAAGAATCGAAAGTAATTTTCAATAATGGATACAAAAAATAGGCTGTACTATAATAAAACGTCGCATCTATTATTCAAATTCACTATTGATTTTTAATTTCGCCGTTCAATAAAGTAGTGTCTGGCACTGAAAAAGTTTTAACATAATAGTGACTTTCTTCTATAATAAAAAAGATATATTGGTTGCCGGTTAAAAAAGCTAACTCAATTTTCACGGTTGTCGTCAGGTGCGGTCGGACCGCCCAGTCGGTGCTATATTTTTTTCTTTTTTTTTACGTTTCACTGTTTTTTCTTTGCAACCAATTTTGCTTTCACCGTGTGTACTGTCTATTTGATGGGTAATTGATGAAAGTGACGTTGGGAATGTTTAATTTGTTTTAATTGAATAATAGTTTATTGTTAGGAGATGATTTATTATTTATTAATAGTATCATTTCTTCATTCTGACACCAAGGCAAATGCCTGGCGTTAAGTTGCGCCACTCAACACACAATGCTTCGAAAAATTCGGCGGAGAGTGGGGGGAACAGAGTGTCTTAACACTAGGCTCCCTCTGGCTACCCTGCTGTGTCCGGGATATGGGGTGAAGGTGATTTTATTTAGTGTTTTGTTATTCGAATGGATATGAGAAAGGAGAAGCATAGAAGTATTCTATGCTAATCTATTTATTTCTCACTACTATAACATAGAATACAGTCGGCACAGGAGCAACAAGCAAGCGATAGTAAACGCAGTAGGTTGTTGGTTCGATTCCTTACGGAGATGAAATATTTATATTTTCATTTCCTAGTTGTAGTATCGAGGCAAAGCGCGGCGTTGAGTTCTGATACTTAACACGCAATTGGGAATAAAGTATGTTAAAATTAGGTTCCCAGGTTCCCTCTGCCTGTTCTGGTATGTTCGGGATATACAGCGTGAAGCTAAAACAACATATAACCTCAAAAACATAATACTTATGCAAATTCTATAGCTACTGACAGGTCAATACATTTTCTAAGCGATCGTTGAATCGATGTGGAAGTTGATTTGCTGCAACGCCAACTAAATGTGAAATTGCAGGAACTTATTGAAATATATTGATTTTAAATGTGTCAACATTTAAAAGCAATCACCATAAATTTACAGAGATTTGTTGAATTTGTATAGAAATAAAATGTATATTTTGTTTCTTCAAATATAGTGTAATAAATGTGGGGAATGTAGTGTTAAGACACTAGGTTCCCTCTACCTACCTAATTTTTTAGTGTACTAAAGTAATATCTAAATACTGGGCTGACTCAAACGCAGTTTCGCTCGCTTAAGTTTATTTTTATATTGTAGCCAAAAGATAACATATTTTTTAAAATAAAAAAGTATCCTATATCCTTTATAATACCTCTAAGAATATGTGTACAAAGTTTCATGATTATCGATTGAGTAGTTTTGGCGTAAAAGCGTAACAAACAAACTTACATTCACATTTATAATATTAGTATGATAATAATTATAGCCTCTAAGATTCATTCACATTTAACCTATATGTAAATAAATGACCTGCACACCACCTTTAAAACTGTTCACATTGGTCAAATAACAATAAAAAAAAATTAGGTTTGCTTCGATGAGACAGCGTTGATTGATTAATGATAATAAGATTGCATTAGATTAATATGTAATACATTATTATATTATTAATAATATTTCTATTAAATTATTAATTGATAGATATACAAGTATAGATATATAAGTATATAATTATATTATTTTTTTAGTGTATGAAATTTGGCACTAAGTGAGGACTTACCAGAAAAGGGAAAAATTCGAAAGCGAAAATTTATAGGCGTGTCATACATGAAAATTGTAACTTAATTATATTTGTAGTTCATTTCATACAAAATGAGCGAATATGTCCGCAAAAATTAGTTTGTCAACTTTTATATTATGTTGTACTTCCCGTTGATCATCTTAAAAATAATACAGAACCCTCAGTTGGCGAGTGCGACTCGCACAATTGATTGATTTTTTTTTTAAAAATCCTTAATATATTATATTGTCCAAAAAATAACGAGTTCTTGCCTCGTGCCACACTCAATCATTCATAAAAATCGATTTTATCGATAAAATCGATATTAATTATTCGATTATGATATTAAAGAAGTTCATCTACCAAAATGAAGATAGCATCAAAATTAATCAACTCTGTTACATAATAAAAATATAATCGACATGACATGTCTGCCTTTTTGATTTTATTGGATTGCTCAATGTTGCCACCCACAAAACTATATTAAGCAATATATTTTGATATTTACTATATTCTAGGTAGATAATGTAAAAAATGTATAAGATATTGTTTTTTTTTTTTATTTTATTAAGTTTTTGACAAGACTGGCAGAATTAAAAACGTTGTTGCCAAATTATAACCACATGTTTAGAAAATGTAGACAAAAATTAAAATTTTAAAACAATGAAGTAGGTATTAAATTGTAACATCGCATATTTAATAAAGTAAGATTATTATTCTATTTTTTTAGATACAATTATCCATTATTAAGAGCTTGAGAAATCGTATAGCCGCTGTTCCTAATTGTATATTTCTAGTTTAATTTCAAAAAACACTTATGTGACAGACCATTTATTATTATACAAAAAAAAAAATGAAACGTCAACTACCTACTGAATACTTAGGCGTATAAGCAATCAGTCTAAATAAGTAGTAAGTAAAAATATTAAATTGTACCGATAATAGGTTTGCACGCCTCAGTCATTATTATAAAAACTACTCTCAGTTGTAAGAACTGTGTTAGAAATAAGAAATTCAACGCTTTTAAGAAAAAAATGCTTATATTTCTTAACTAGTTGCTCAGGTTTTCTTTAAGTATCTTTTATACATTGCAAGGTAGATATTTTTTACTTTGTTTTTAATTTTCCGCCTATGTATAGGCGCTGCGTGTTAAATAGAAATAAGGAAGCGCGGAACCCAACGCGGCACTTACTCGAAAGTGGGACTTGAGAAATGTCAATTTATAAAATTTATATTATTTCATATATTGATGTTGTTTATGTATTTTATTTATTTATTATAATCAAGATTTTTTCCTGTAATTTAATAATTTATGAAAGAAATGATTGATTTCTTTGTAAGGGGGCAATAGAACCTTTAAGTAAACTTGTAAGTGAAGACGGATAAACTTCTTCTTTCTTCACTTCAACAAATTTAGTATAGGGTGCATGAGGTTCACTCGTGTCAATGAACACGTATGTACGTAATTTTTCGAATTAAGGCGGAAAGCGGAGAATGAGAGTGTCTCGATACTATATAAAATTTTCTCTGCGTATCTTTTAACGTTTATACTGGATGAAGCATGAAACTGAAAAGAAAAAATCCTGAGTTTTTTCTTTTTATGGAATAGAGAGACAGTACCTACATACCGATCTCCATTTAACATTTCAAAGGTGTTGCACTATAGATAAAACCGTAGATTCATTTTCTGTTTTTTTAAATTTCAATTCAGAATATTATTACAAAAAAAAACGAGGCAACCCTGGTCACGGGCGCAAGTGAAGGTCGACCAGAGGCCGGTCGCTGACCGCGCTATTTATACATGTATAGAGTAATACTCACCAGAGGCATAGGAAGCTCGTCGTTGCTACTACGACCGTATGCATTTCATGTATATTGCTGATTGAAATGTAAAATCATCTATATTTGTATTTGTATTTACTAGATTAATAACGGTGGTAGAGCCATGTTATGTATGGACTGTATTAGCAATTAAAATAGAAACATGATACGTTTCTAATCGTTGACAATAAAATTTATATTGAACTACAAGAAATAATTATGATGTTATTAATATTATAGAGTTTATCGTTTAGTCGAATCTTTTATCGTTAATTATCTTTTATCTTATTTTTTTCTACTATCTATAGAATATTACTGTTTCTTCTTTTTTAAAAAAATATTAAGTTAAAATACTATACGTCTGTAGCTATTCATTTAAATTTACATACATATTTATATGAAAAGTTATAAACGTATAAACAATAGTCGTTTTATCTTTTCTAATTTAAATTCTCTAGCTAGTGGTTAATCTGTGTACTGTCTAATAACTCGTCAATGATTAGATATCCATCAGCTCTGGCGCTAGGTGTCTTCTAATAGATTAAAATTATAACAGAAGTGGCTTCGAATATTAAAATATTATGTGAATTTTTGATAATGTTGATATAATAAATTGTTAAAGTTGAGAGAACTTTTAGTTTTTACAAAATATTTAAGTAAATAAATATATAAAATTAATAAAAATATAGCAGTTCTGTTCTTAAACATGTTATTATCAGGTAATATTTCTGCTCTATTTACTTCCTTTTTTTCCATAAAAAAATATGCTACAATATGTATTTAGCCATTTACATAATTTCCTATATAAAATTCAGTTAAATTATGGCCTTTTACTACACGTTCAAATACCACAATTTTAATAATTTCTTTTTAAATTCCCAACATAAAATAAACAAGCAAAAGAATTTAAACAGACAGACTGACATGTGAACAAAGTACTCGCTTAATACAATAATACATACCACTTCTCTCTTTAAAGTTAATCTCGTAGCTTTTTATTAAATGGCCGTTAGCCACACGTTCGTTAGTTGATTTATATTTTAAACTTTATTTTCCTTTATTATACATCTAGCTAGCTCTAATTACTTGCATTAAGAAACTAGATTTAGCTAAGATACCTGTAATAGCTGTACTAATTCAGTTTAAAAGTATATTTCTTCGTCTTTCATTAGAGACGTTCTAAATAAATGTAACACGGTAAAGCTGAAAATTGAATTTCTTTGTGAATTGGCTATTTTTTCTATTATTAAGTTATTTAAATTTATAAAAAAATAGTTAACTATAGTATATTATAAATTAGTTTTTTAAGCTACTTTTTTATATCAGTATAGAAATGAACCAGTTAATTTGGATAAGAGTAACTATTCAAACACACCACCACTGTGCCTATAGTATGTTAAACAAATTAGTTGAATAGACAAAAATATAGGTCTAAAAATTTTCACTTTTTGCACCTGGGTAAAATAATTTGTACGCCCATAATGTTATTTCAACATTAAATAAAAACCACTAACTTCCAACTGTGCTAACAATAACTCTGTAGGGAACCTTAAAATGGGTAATTCTATTGGCAACTTATTTTAACAGTTCTACTATCACATTTCTAAAGTATGTTTTTTTTTAGAAAACTTTAATATAAAAAGAGTAGGGCTTTGGCATTAGATTCATTTGTTTGTCTCATTTCATATTTAAGCACAACAAAATAATGAATATGGTTTTTAGAAAACTCCTAGAAAACAGAGAGAGCCTAGTGTTAAGATACTCCATTATCAACTTTCCACCGAATCCTGGAGGCATTGCGGGTTGAGTGCCGGAATTTAACGCAGTGCTTTGCCTCGACTCCAGAGCGAAGAAATTAAAATATTTAATATTTCATAGAAAATTCTTACTTTTAAAATAAATAAAGTATAGAAAATACACTCTACAAAAATATTTCTCATGGGAAGGAGTTTTACTTTTTGTAATAATTTTCAGGATAGCCACAACCCACAGGCAGACAAAGGAAAATTATTTGTGGTTTAGTCGATCCTGTAAAAACTTATATTATTATAATCTGGTTTTATAACAAAATATAAGTTACAAATCGATATAAATTGAACCCAATTTTTTACATTACTCCGAAATATCGGTTCGGCGTAACTCAACGCCGCGCTGTGTCTTATTGACAATGAAAAGAAATGGAAATATTAAATAAACCATTTCCCTAAGTCGAAATCGAATCCACAATCGTCCCGTATACTATTCTATCGTAGGCCGAGGTCCGAATCCTGTAGGAGCTAATCCCTTGCGATCGCCAATTTATGGTCCCATTTCTTCATAAGTAAGGAATCCCCACCGGTGATACCGTAAACACCATTGTCAACAGCAATATTAGCACAGATAGTAAAAAACCAAATTCTCAATGTCCAGGAGTAAATACCACCACCATAAAATTATCTATAAGTCAATGGTAAATTGATACATTTTTAATCTGTATCATTAAGTATTTATCTAATCTAAAATGTTTTTTTTATTCTGTGCAATTTAAAATATTATTGGTTATAAATCAATTACAGTGTTATTTTATCTTAATTATACAGAACTGAGTAAAAACAGCTAAGCGATTTATTAGCTTCGTTTACCGTCATTCCTTGTGTTATTCTTGAGAAACTTGTATTGGCAAGTTTAATAATTTAGATTTTTTTTAAATGATCACTTTAATCTTTTACTTTAGTTTGCGTCCTACTCACCCTGGAGTGAGGGAACCTAGTGTGAAGAAATTTCGTTCTCCACTTTCCGCCATTTCTGCGGAAGTCAATGGCGGGCTTTTTGCCTCGGTGGTAGAGCGAAGAAATGATAATATTAATAAATAATAATTCATTCTCTCTAGTGGGGATTGAACCTACAACCAGTCTCGTCACAGTCGTACCCCTTTGCCTCTGCGGCACAACGGCTTCGCAATTTTAATAATTAAGACATTTTTAAGTTATCTTAAATACGTAATTACAATTTTATGTGAACGTTTCGTGAGGATAATTATGTATGTATTTATTTTGATGTTCTAATTACTTCTTCAATCACTATCATTAATAAAAGATTTTTTATTTACACTTTCTTAAAAGAATAATTGATAAGGATTATTAAAGCTATGCTGGCGCAGTTCTGTTTGCAGTGTCTCAGTAGATAAAGGATATACATAGATGCGGGTTCAAATATCATATATGGGTGCTTATTTAAAAGGTGCAATATTTCTTTGGTCGAAATGAAAAAATATAGAATTCAATTTTAACAATAGCATTTTTCTAAACTTTCTCAAAAAATTAATAATATCTTATTATTAGTACTATTACCCTACTTCTCAAAACGTTTACAGATTAAAAGGTTATATAAAAACACCGTGGCAAATCAAAGTATGCGACTGTAAAAGCGACAGTTTGTGGGTTCGATTTCCAGCCGAGGAAATGAAATAATTATTATTTTCAATTCTCTTCTATGGTATCGGAATCTTTACACTCTCCTCTACCTACCCTACTACATGGAGGATAGGTACAGCGTGAAGCTAGAAAAGGAGAAATTAGACACTTATCAATTGGCATCATCGATAAAATAAGCTTACTGGGAGTTACTTTTATAGTTTTCTTATAAGAACTATTTTTAGTATATATTTAATTCCATCCATTAATTAATATGCCTACAATATGCTAACTAAGTTCAAGGGCGACTACAGTTAAATACTATCTACAGTTTAATGATACCCAATTAAGGATTCGAACGTTGAACGGAATTATCATTAAAAATTGTTATAACTGTTTTTATTTATAATTGTAACGTTCCTATAATAATTTTTATTTCTAAAGATAATATTATGATTATCGCGTTGTAAAGTTTATATTTTTATTTGTACTTGTTATTTTTATCGATTTTTTGAATAAATTAGCGAATATTGTGAAAATTTTAACTTTTAGAAGCCAGTAGACGCGACAGGTTGTGGGTTCGATTCCCACTCGAAGAAATGAAATATTTAATTTTTTATATTTTTTTTCTCAGCAAGCAATGCCTCGAAAATTCGGCGGAAAATTCACATTTTCTCAACCAGAGTGTCTTAACACTAGGCTCCCTCTGCCTAGCCTGCTAAATGCGGGATACAGCGTGATAAAAAAAAAAGCAAACTTTTTGACTACTTTCGTACAAATGTCAAACTTTCTCATATTTATCACAATTACAAAATTTTTAAATTACATCGATGACCCGTCGCGTCGCGTCGCTTCGTACAAAATGTATGTAAGTGGAGAAATTTATAATGCAGCATTATTTAAAGTTTCGTCCGCCATTGTTTATTGTAATATAAATAATTATACAGTTTAAAATTGAATCTAGTGGAAAGGGGGCCATTTTCTTTGTAGTGAAATTATTAGAATGGACTTTGCAGGCGTGTGGTTAATATTCATTGTAATTTCAATGAAATGGTCGGGTATAAAATGTGGAATGGAATGGCGGGAAAAATCAATTTAGTAAAAGCTTTATTGGATTTGACGTCAATTGATTGTGTCACTTGGCTCTTGTTTTTATTAATTATAACTATTTAACTATAATTTTAAAATAAATAATAATAATAATATTTAAATATATAATGTTATTTAATTTTTTTTATAGGTATATCGTAATAAAATAATAGTAACTCGTAATATTGTCAATTTGAATCTAAACAGTAATTGAATTATGCATTATTGTTTTCTTTAGTTTCACGCTGTGCATAGAGGCAGAAGGAACCTGGGAACCTAGTTAGCAATAAGATATACTTCATTCATGTCTTAACGACAGGTCCTTTACCCACTTTTCACCGAATTCTAGAGGCATTGCGTGTTGAATAGCAAAACTCAATGCCAAACTTTGCCTCGCTACCTCGAGTGGGAATCGAACCTACAACCGCGTTTACGATCACCCGCTTCTGCCTCTGGTCAACTGTTCCTACTCGTACCTATAATAATTTAAAATTATGGATATCTTAATAAAATATCTATAAACTCTATTTTTGGTCACTAAGTTAAAATATACATAGAACATTCCCAACAAATCTAATTAGCAGTTATTTGCTCAGTACATACATACATTGTACAAAAACAAGAGGAGTTTGCTTTCAATACATTCCTAGAGAGTCCACGACCCACGTGCCTTCCACCACGTTATTTGGAATTCCATTTCCATTCCTCAAAGTACAACTCTCACTTGACGCACCTATAGGCACTATTTTATGATTTAAACCTTTAGATTTTACCGCTTTGAATTGATTGAATGAAATTATTAGTTTAAACTTTGTTAGGAGGCTAGTGTTATTTTCTTATTTTTAAATTATTTTGTATTTTTGTAAAAATATTATACGTATGCTTAAGATAAACTACGGCGTTGTGTTCCGTCAATTTATACGCAATGTCTGGAATAGGCTATAAAGCTGAGGGGATAAGGGATATTTTTATACCTAAAATAATTCAAGTTCTTTTTTTATTTATCTTAGCTATATATTCTAGCTTAGCAGGTTAGCTATAGGTAATCGAGTGTTATACGGGATAAAGCGAGAAATATGCATTGCCTATCTTAACACTAGGTTCCCAGGTTCCCTTTGCTTCGAGAAATATACATTGCCTATACGTGATAGAACAGCTTTTCTCTGGGCGTATGCAAATATAACACTCAGAAAACTTTACGATTTGAAAGCAGTATTCTATTTGAATGGTAAATAAGATTTATGTATATTGAGAAATGAAATTCTGTTTCACAAGTGGCCCGTAATTGTTATATGTATATCATCAATTGAGGCCAGTAGTGGTCCAGTGGCTCAAGAGTGTGACTGACGCGACGGTTTTGGGTTTGATACCCATTTGGAAAATGAAGTATTTAATATTTTCATTTCTGCGCTCTGGTGACACCATTCCATACGCAATGCCTCGACAAATTGGGGGAAAATGGTGGACGGCGTGTAAACTCTAGGTTCCTAGGTTTTCTCTGCCTCTCACATAGCATCCGATTCCTACATAAAAAAGCTTCTTTTTGTTATTTAGATGTTAAAAAAAAACATTTAAATTGATCCGGTATTTGAACCTGTGCACTTGCATCCTACAGTTGTGAGAGTTCCATTAACCAATGAGGCAATGGATTAAGTGTATTACATCATACTCCATCAAGTGGAGACAGTCGACGTCAACGGAAACGTGAGTTAACTTCTACTTAACAATAAAAAGAAAGAGTTTTCACTATCGTTTCGCGTTCATAGCGAACATTTGAAAGTAATTTTCTCTTAAACTTAATTACGACAGTCGTAAATTTAAGTTAATAATACATTTTGATGGAGCAAATACTTTTGGTTGTAAATTTTAATAGTTTTTAATTTTAAAATGAAATAATAAAAATATGTGATTTAATTTATGAGGATATTTATAAGCTTCACACTGTATCCCGTTCATAGCAGGGTAATCAGACGGAACCTGGGAACCTAGTATTAAGAAATTTCCGTCCTCGTGTTAAGTGGCGGAACTCAACGCCGCACTTTGCCACGTTACCAGAGACTGTTATGACAATATTTAATATTTCATTCCGACGAGTGGGTTCGAAACCACGACCTCCACGTTTACAGTTGCCCGCTTATACTACTGATCTACGACGACCTTTTATATTACTAAAAAAAATGTTTGATATATTTTTATTTAACAGCATATTTAGACATGTTATTTTCTCATATACTTACCTAATATGCATAAATATTTGGCATAAGAAAAACTTAAGTTTCCTTCCTATATTTAACTTAACTTCCAAATCCTGGAAACCATGTCCCTTGGATTTTATAAAGACATACATAAGCTTAATGCTTAATAAAAAAATTGCCAAAATCAATAAAAATTGACTTTTATCGATATAAACAGTTATTCAGAAGAATTCGAATTGTGTACTGGATTTAAATACACGCAACCTTATACTTATATTTTACTTAAAAAGTAAGTAAGTTTGGCTTAGTAACATTTGTCAAAGGATTAATGTAAGTTATTTTTAACTTTCTTTCACTACCATTTATAAATGACGGTTTTCTTATAGAATATATTATATTTTTTGATTTATTATGTTTAAATATAAATTATAATATTTTCGTAATACTGTATTAAATAAAAAAATATACGTTTGTTATAATAGTTCTTATTATTGCACTTTTCCATTTCAAGTATAAACGAAAACAAAATAATTAGAAAAGTTTTCTCACTCTGTTAACAAGACAAATCCCGGCGTTGAGTTTCGCTATTCAACACGAATTGTTTCGAGAATTGGGTGGGAAGTTGGTAGTGTCTTAACAATAGGTTCCCTCTGTGGCTCTGCCTATCTTTACATGCGGAAGAATACCTGGTACTAGAAAAGGAAAAGAAAAATTATTTATTTTTTTATTAAAGAAATATTATTTTTATAATAAATGTAACAAAAAAAAACCAGTTACACAAACATCAATGGTTATAGATCGTGTCGAAAGGAACAAAAACGTAGCAAATTACTCTAGCACTAAATATATTCTAGCTTCCTGAACAAGATTAATTCTATTGAAGTTGCGAATAACGAGCAGTCAATACTTTTGTTGGGATTTATCTTAAGAGATATCGTATGGCGATGCCATTATGGCGACGGCCGTTCAGAAATTGATGCATTATTACAAAATAGGTAGTTTAGATTTATCTTATTTTATATAGGTAAATACGTTATTGAAGGCAGGTTGGAAGTGTGGGTGGTCGCAAAAAATATTTTTGTAGGTAAAAAAAATGTAATTTGTTTAAAAATATATTATCTATTCATTAAAAATATATTTTTATATAACCCCAAAAAAAATTATAAGTAGAATTGGTTTTTTTTACATCTTATAGGATAGGCAGAGGAAATGAAAATAGTAAATGTTTCCTCGAATGAGTACTTTATGTAGGTACTATATATTTACATTAAACAGCATGATCATAAGATTTTCTCAAACAACCTGTTATTTTTTTACGAATCGCACTAAAAATATATATATTTTTAATCGTGCTCTTATTTCTCATGCTGACGGTACTCTGCGGGGGGTGAAAATGCATTTGTATGCACATAATACATACATACATTTATCAGATGTGCCCGCGGTAAATAGTTAATATTTATAGTTCATCTCGAGTATTTATTCAACGTAAATAATTATTATGAAATTGAGATAAAAATTAAGGCATATAGTCTAAATCAAATCATTTTGTGTCTAATTGAGCTCTAATGGAGACTTTTTACACTCTTTGTTACTAAAAGGCTCCCAAACGGTTTGACCGATTGAGATGAAAATTTGCAAACATATAGATATGACCACGTAAATGGTTTTAGGCGAAAATAAATTCTAAAAATTCAAAAGTTCATTTTTCGATATTTTGCGAGTGCAGCGAGTCTAAGTTGAGGTCCGGTTCGCGCCCCTAGTTATCATAATTGTTTATTCGTACTGATATTATTTTCTTAGAATACGAATGTTTTAATTGGATGCTTATTAAATAGGTTTTTTTTAGGTTCACGCCGTATCCTGCATGAAGCGAGGTAGGCAGATGTAATTTAGTGTTAACACACTCCGTACACCACTTTCCGCAGAATTTTCGAGGCATTGTGTGTTTAGAAATAGAAATGAAAATATTTGTACTTACAGTTTCGTCACGACGACCTCCAAATGCTTAAAAGTCGATATAACCATTTTAAGTCAAAAGTTTTGTAAAATGTCCGAATATTTTTTTCATAGCTAAAATAAAGTTAATTATATGTTTAGTATAAATAATTTTATTAATTGATTTCCCTAGAAAAACAAGTTCTCAATATAACCTAGAAATAAATCACTTTCAAGCAATAGCTAATGTAATATAGCACGCATTTTCCATGTTAGGCGACGAGATAAGCTGGAAGCTGCAGCTGGAACAGTTCGGCGTCATTATTCCTATTTTGTCCACGTCAGGCGCACTCGCCATAAATCTTACTTAAGGTAGACTTGCTCCACTGTGCTGTGACTAATTTGAGAAATCATTTTGAAATTTCTTTGTGGATTTATTTATTTTTTGAATTTAAATTCTGTTTGCTTATAATATTTTGCTTTCTTCAGATTTTTTTAAGCTTCACGCTGTATCCCGCACACAGCGAATAGGCAGATGGAACCTAATGTTAAGAAACTCCTCATTTTTCTCCAGATTCTGGAGGCACCACCACCTCGATACCAGAGCGAAGGATATGAACGAGGGTGAAATATTTCATTTCTCCGAGTGTGAATCGAACTCACAACCAATCTTTCATATGGTCTACAGACTTAACTAAAAATAATTAAATTTGTTTGTGTGTGAATAAATTTCTGTATTATTAGACAAATAACTAAATTATTTACGAAAAACATAGAACAATATAATATTTACATATTTTCCAAATTAACTAAAAAAAATATTTATTTTTATACTAAATTCTAATCTAAACCTACCACAGTATAAAGATCCCTTCGCCCAGGATTAGTTTGCGTGCCCAGAATGCTGTTAGCATCAGACCAGCCATCAGACAATGAAGCCTACTCAATTTATATGTAAATAGAAGTGCAGTGCACCAGTACACGACACTTCCCGTGGCCGACTTCCAAAGACGTTTTCCAGTTAATGATGGGTAATAGGCTGGTTATTAAAACGCAATGAGGCCGTGGCTTAGGGGCACAAATTGTGATAGGTGTGGGTTCGATTTCTACTCGATTAAAAGAAAATATTTAATGTTTTCTTTTCTGCTGCAGATGTTAAGTTTCTGGCGTCTGGCAGCGTTAAGTTCCGCCAATCCGTTGTCGAATTTATTTTTCCGAGTGGGAATCGAACTTGCAATTGCATTTACAATTGCATTTGGGAGATGAACATGTATGGAATTAATGTCTTTTGAATGTCAGGCAGGATAGCTGCCAGCTAATGTAATAGTAAAATATACCATTGACTTTGAAAAGAGCAACTGTTGAGTTTCTTGCCGGCTCTTCTCAGCAGAACTGTCTCCCGAACCGGTGGTAGCTTTCTGTTTATATGTTCATTCGACGATTCAAAAGTGTTTGTAATAATTTATTTGAATAAAGAATATTTTGAATTTGAATTTCTGCACTCTGGTTATAAGTTTCTGGTGCCCTGCAGCGTTAAGTTCCGCCAATTCGTTGTCGAATTCATTTTTCTGACTGAGAATCGAACTTGCAATTACATTTACTTCCTTAAAATTAAGATATGTAATATACAATTTCAATCGTCATTGATAACCATTGCGCTCGTTCGGGCGACCACTAATGATAGCTGGTTCCAGGATTTATTCCTATATCGAGCGGATTGCGTTTCATTATGCAAGAGGCAATTGAATATATTAGTGCCGTATTGGGTGGGACAGGGAAATTCAATATTTCTAATTTCCCTTATGATACTTTAAGAATTATAAAATATTTTTTTATAAAGATAAGCTGTTTATATGTTTTAACTATATGAATGGACTTTAGAGGTCGTTGTGGCACAGGGACTCGCGCGTGTGACTGTAAGGCGATCGATTTGGATTCGATCCTCATTTAGGGGAAACAATGATTATTTATGAATATCTTAATTTTCTTCGTTCGTTCGTTGAGTTCCGTCACTCAACATGCAATGCCTCCAGAATTCAGCCGATAATGGAGAACAGAGAGAAAGACTGCCTTATTAATAGGTTCCCTCTACCGTGCTTAGTGCGATATATAACGCGACACTAAAAAGATATATATCAATAGAAACTTTATTTATACAACCATATATTACACCTAAAATACGTCAGCGACATGCTCGTAATAATTAAGAAATTTATACTAAACCAAAAAATTGCTTTTTTCCATACATCATTTCTTCCAAAGTGAGTTATACAAATGATATAATAAAAAATAATAATAAGGCACCAGACGTCCGCAGTAATTTTTTTGAAAGTGGCCATAATGATCTCAACTGGTTGGATTCGAGAGAAATTCCATTTCATATGTAATTTGTCTTAATGTCACTTGGATTGCATCAGACGTACTTATTAATAACAATACTGTATGAAAATATCTAATTTTATGTAGGAATTATTATTAATAAACTTAAAATATAAGCAAAGTTGTATAATATATAATAGAGGGCAAAAATTAAGACACTCCGTTCCCATTAAAACAATTCCGTTCCCCATTCTCATGCATTTGTTTAACTCAACCAGAGCGAGGAAATGAAAATATTAAATATTTTATACCCTCGAGTGAGAATCGAACCCGCAATCTGTCGTTACAGTCGTACGCTTGTGCCCCTGCACCACGACTGGCCTCGGATAATAATATTGTCTACTTGGTATAATATAATCTTATAATATCCTTTATTTACTTTCATTACTTACTTCGTCAGATATGTTTACTGCGACCTTTAGCCCGCAGTCGTAAAAAATATAAATCTCATACTGTCTGGTAATTCTATATGAGTTATGTGTTATTTAAAATACTTAAATACATAGTCTCTTGTCTTTCTTTATATACGAGTATAGGCATAATTTTTAATACAAGACAAAAAATTATAACTTGGTAGAATTTTTATTGGAAAATTATTGAAACCAGAGAGAGAGAGAGAGAGAGAGAGAGAGAGAGGCCGTCGTGGCACAGTTGCACAAGCGTGTGTATACACGTAAACGCGACCGACGGTGGTAGATTCGATTCTTAATTTATTCTCTGCTGTCCTCTGGTAACATGCTTTTTTTTCCGCTACTGAATAATACGGAATGCCTCGGAAATTGGATGGGAAGTGGGAAACGGAGTCTTTAATCATTAGGTTCCCTCTGCCTACCCTGCGAAATATAGCAAGAAGCTAAATAAATTTGTATTGACTCGTATTTAATAAAATTATCACTGCAATTTCAATTGTTACTATAACAAACAACAATAACACACTAAACCAGAGCTGGAATCAAACTCGTTACCACAATTTCTTACACAATGTAAAAATAAAAAGAAAATAATTTTCATTTACATAGTAATAGTGTTATCGTAAAGATCATAATTACAAACCCTGGAGGCCCCGGAGAGTATTCCAATTAAGAAATAAAGTAACAAATGAAGGTTTGCGGCGGAGTTATCAGTTTAAAACGGCATACTGGGCTCGCTAATGAACAAACATACATCAAAGACAAAAATAAGGTTTTTTGCATAACTATATGATTTTTTTAACTTCACGTTGTGCCTTGTGCCTAGCATAGTGTTAAGACACTCCGCTCTTCATTTGTCAATTGCGAATTTTGGAGGCATTGCATGTTGAATGAAAATGCGAAACGGAAGTATGTTAATAAGAACAGAGAGTTTTAACATTAGGTTTCCATTTAACCTCTGTCTACTCTGCTATGAGCAGGATACAGCATGTCGCATACCCGCATGTAAAATGTGCATGTAACGCATATAAAATGAAGAAAGTTGTGTATAAGAAAACTCTGTCTGTCTGTCTGTCTGTAAAAGCAAGCGAAACCAGCGGGAGATGGCGAGCGAAGCGAACAAGGGGCGAAGCGTTTTAATTTTTTTAATTTTAAATATATGCCATTTCTGCTTATATAAGTTCTTATGGTATTACAGTAAATTACCTTAATGAAACTTTAAATCAATTAAAGTCATCGTTAGGAAGCCCTCTAATCACGTGCTTTACACGACTATAAATCTTTCTGACGAGTTATTTAGTCGTTAAGTTACTTACTCTCGACAATTATTCTGATTTTAAATCAATTATTATAAGATTTAATTATATTAAGGTTTAACGAATTGTATTTATAGATATGAATAGGTATAAAAATTTATGCCCTATGTAAACAAATATTGTTTTTGTTAAAAAAACCGGTCAATTGCGAGTCGGAGTCGCAAGTCGAAGGTTCCGTACTAATTTCAGGATTGCATGTTACTACAATTATAAAAGATGACTAAGTTACGGACGTATGCATTCATTTTTATTAAATGAATTAAAAAAATATTTTCTTCTATTAAATAAGTACAAATTTTCTTCGCCTACCCTTACTATTATGGTCCACGGGAAGTATAAGTTTTCATTACGTGACAAGTTTCCTACAAAATGCAGCATTTGATTTAGAATCTTGATATTTCATGTACTTTAAGGAATCGTGGTCACAAAAAAATTATATAATTTTCAGACTGATCTGATCTTAAGATCAGTTTTTCGTTTTGAGATACGGAACCCTAAAAATGGTCATTTTTAATACTATGCAATACAATTTATGTTTCAGTAATGGTAATAGTTATTACTTTAAAATAGTGCGTGACTTACGATATGTTACATGACTGTCTGTTTAATACTCGTTGACTTAAGTCGATTTAATTAATTCATAAATTACCGTCACGTTACGCTTCTATATCGACATAAAAGGAGCAAAAAATAGTAAAGATACAATGTATAGGAAACATTTTAGTTAAAATAATGTTGATTCTATAATTGAACGTTATTAATAATTATTACTTAATAGTATTATAAATGTAAAAGTTAACTGAAAGTAAAAGCAAAGAATTTATTTTTATTTATTATTTACAAAGACTTCTTGACCAGTATTGATATGTTAAATTTAATCTTTATAAATATGACAGCTTAATAACTGTTATTTTTGCGTGTTTCAAGTACTCAATTCGGCGATGATGAAATTATGGGAAATGTTTGCAACGACTTCTATAATATATTCGATTTTATTTTTGCAATAATTCTCTTGAAATATACAATAATATTACGTAATCATTTTTTTTCAACTTTACCCTGTATCCTGTTTATAGGAGGGTACCCAGAGGGAACTTAATAATAATAATATTAACACTTTATTGCACTTTTACAATTGGAATATACATTTACTTACTTAGTGTTGAGACATTTCGTTCCTCAAGTTCCATTGAATTCTCAAGGCATTGCGTGATGAATTAACTTCCCCTAGTGAAAATCGAACCCACAACAGTCGTGTTTAGAGTCATAAGCTCGCCACGGCAGCCTCCGATTTACAAATATATATTTTTTTTTCAATATCCAAATGATTGCAGGTAGCATTCCTTAAATCTATATATATAAAATCGAAAGGTCACTCACTCATCACGAAATCTCAGAAACTACATGTGATAGGAATCTCAAATTTTGCATAGGAATTACTTATAGGACGTAGGTGCTCGCTAAGACGGGAATTTGCAATATGCGACTTCTAAGGGGTTGTTTTTGGGGTCGAAAGTTTGTATGAAACTTCGTTACTACAAATGCTAGGAGTCTCAAATTTTGC
>JAKRZM010000748.1:264821-290368 GCA_036379175.1 Heliconius cydno galanthus
TCTCCTATTGCGTAGTTCTTTCCTACCGTATAATCTCATTCGTGTGTCCCCTTTACGACGTGACAATTGCGAAGTGATAAAGGCCCAACTGTCACGCTAGAACAGAATGATTATATTTTGTTCTCGATGTTGATTAATATGCTAAAAACTGGTAAATTATAAAAAAAATATATCACAAGATACTGTCAATCAGAAAGAGAATATCTCCAGACCTATTTATTAATTTGCATATGAAGATAAGAACAGTAATAGTCTTATAATAACTGGAGACACTGACTCCATTACAAGGTCATCTATACTTATAATAAAATCGTAAGAGGATCGATGTTTATAATATACTTGGAAGATATTTAAAAAAAATGTTATTGGGAACCTCTATTAACGTAATAGAACCCAAAACAATGATTTTTAAATCTTTTGCCTGTTTGTCTTTTTGTCCGTTTGTCTGTGCGTTTGTTATCGCTAATCTCAGAATCGACTTAACTGATTTAGATGCGGTATTCACTATTGGATTCCGGCAAGCTTCCGAAAACATATAGGTTCATAAATAAAAAAGTTATGTCTATACAACTGTTTTACGGAATCGTCTGAATCTTTAGTTTTCAGTTTATTAATATTTCTATTTCAAGCGGGCGTAGCCTCACGGGCCCACTAGTACATAAACAAATGCAAAACTAAAATTATTTTTATACAGTCATCCTTTAATACTCAACTCTAAAGTGCCTTCACAGTTGTACGAGTACTAATAGATCTAATTGCGGCAAAATTGCATAATTAGGTGGAGTTTTTGCTGATTTTTTTTGAGGGGAACGACCACAGACCACAGTCGGTTAATGGCTTGGTAGGTTAATGGTACGATCCGTCTCGACGTAAGGGAAAGGTTTTACGGTGCTTCGTAATGTGCGGTTTGTGCATAACAAACATACTTACATGCTAAATATAGTGAATTAGATATTAGAAGCACAATTATGTGAACTAGTGATATGAGCGAGGTTCCTTCTACTTACCTTTTTTTAGGTTCATGCTGTATCCCGTACACAGCAAGGTAGACAAAGGGAACCTAATGCTAAAACACTCCGATCTAGTTTCCGCCGATTTTTTTGAACTATTGCATGTAGAGTGGCGGAACTAAACGCCGCGCTGTTGCCTTGACGAATAAAAGCCTAATGAGACGCCAGTCTATACTATGAATTACATAATTAGGTGAAAACTTTAAGATTTAGCCTTAATTTCTAGTCCCCATAAATCTATCCCTTATAATTAACTCTATATTCCTTAGATAGCTGGAACCGCAGGAAACAGATATGGTAAGTGAAGTCGCTTTTAGTGAAATGGATGACTTCCTAAGGGGTTCAAGATAAAATGCTTACTCGTATCGAAGTGTTAACGGTCTTGTAAATTAACATTGATATCATTCATAATCTAACTATAATTAATGTGTTTTAATATAATATAAGAGTATATGAATTTAATTGTAGACGCGAGAGGTTGTGGGTTCAATTCCCATTTGAGTAAATGAAATATTTAATATTTTAATTTTCCTCGCCTTGGTTATGGTTCCGCCACTCATCACGTAATGCGTCCAGAATTCGGCGAATAGTGGGGAATGGAACTGTCATAATAGATGGCCATGTTCCTTCTGTCTATCCTGCTTAGTGCGGGATAGAGTGTGAAGCTACAAAAATAGAGTAAATTAGTTTCTTAAGATTATGTTCAGACAAATACCTACAACTATAATTTATTTTAAAAATTATTTATAAATATAAATTTGTCATAAAATTTCGAAATCTAGAAGCACGAGTACAGTCGATTGTAGTTTTCTCTATTTCTACTCGGTAAGATCATTATATTTAAAAAAGATTAACATTTCCACAACTTAAGGACGAAAAATATGCAATATGTAGCATGTAGTAAGTTAGGCAGAGGAAGCCTTGTTAAGACAGTCCGCCCCGCTTTTCCTCGACACCACAAGCTATATGTAAAATTGAATTAGACATTACTGTCGACCGTAAAAACTGCAAGATTAAACTTATATATAGATCTAACATAAATAGAAAAAATATAAAAAAAAGACATTCAAAGGCAGCATTAAAGTAATTAAAATGCTCCTACATTTGCTTCGATCATTTTATATAGGATGTTCTAACGTAAGCTTCCTCAATTTGTGGTCGACCAGACGGTTAATAGACAAATCGTGAGGTCCGAACATCTTGATTGTATGTAGATGTATGTACATTTGATGATATATTCTTATTTTTAAATATATTAAGACTAATAAAACTAAATTAAATTATTTAAATAAAAATTTTATTTTATTTTATTTATATAATATGCACAAATTTAACAAAAATTACATTGTAGAAAATAATATTCTAATTATTTCAAAGTAAAAAAATATTGGAAAGTATCTTATTTTGGAACGGAGTGTCTTAATAGTAGTTTTTCCTGTTCCCTCTCTCTCTCTGTCTACCTGCTTCGTACGTTCGTAATGAGGGGCAATGCTCAAAAAGGTTAAAAACTTACTTTGAACAATTGCATTTAGGTGTTTCGTGTTTTTTATGGTGTCGACGCAAAGGGCAGCGTTGAATTCCGCCACTCAACATGCAATATCTCCAGAATTCAGTGGAAAGTGAGGAACGCAGAGTAAAAAGTAAAGTAAAAAACACAAAACGTAAAAAAAGGAAATTAAAATAAACAGAGATTGCTAGGCTTAATCTGACAACCCTGCACTATGATGACGTGTGAAATAGAAACAAAATAAAAAAAGTTGTTATAAAAAAAGAAACATATTACTTATTATCGTCATAAGTAATATCCTCATTAAGTTAAGAAGTGACGATAAAAACCACTTAAGCCACTTGTAAAGTGGATGTTAGTATTAATCTTGCTATATTATTTTATTTTTTTGCATCTTGACACTGTATCTCATATATATGCATATAGCAGGGAAGGTAAAGGGAACCTAGTGTACTTATACTTCCCACTAGTTCCCCACTTTCTGTCGAATTTTCGAGGCATTGCGTGTTGAATGTCAGCACTCTACACCGCACCTTGTTACTAGAACGAAGAAATATCAATATTAATAAAAAAATATTTATTCCCCCGAGTGGGAATTTAACCCTCATCCGTCGCGTTTACAATCACATGCTTTTGCCACTGTACCAGAACGGTCTTTTACAATATAAATATATTTATTATATATATGAAAAGCTATTGACAGGACATGCAATAAAATTAATATAGCTATTAAACGAGACTTCTAAATAATGGGTTAGTTAATTAAGCTTTTTTGTGAGCAAATTGTGCCTACAACGACTGATTATAGTAGATATCAGCTTCACAGAGGCAGAGGGAACCTAGTGTTTAGACACTCTGTTTGCCACTTTCTGCTGAATTCCAAAGTTGTTGCTTTTTGAGTGGAGGAACACAACGCCACGCTTTGCCTCAACACCACAGCGAAGTAATAAAAATATAAACGTAAATAAATATTTCACTTCCTCGAGTGGGGATCGAACCCATAACCAGTTGCGTTTACAACTAGCCTTTGATTATAGATGATTATAGATGATTATAGCTATGCTTCATTAAATCGCGATAATCGCATTATATTTGTATCGACAACTGCCACTCAAAAGTCATTGGTCTCGAATAAAGGTGGATCTACATATATTAGCATGGCTTAGTAATTCTTGTTTAAAAAAGAGGGGGGAAAAAATACCTCATTTTATTTGCTAAGATTAAACTGTATAAGCTGCTTATTACTTTTTAATAGGTGATAGATTTTTAATAAAAAATATTGGGTGGTTGTTATTTCTAGATATAAAAAATGTAAAATATTAATTATTAACATATTTTTTATATATTTTAAGGTTTATATATGTGATATTTAAATATAGCTAATAGCTTTCTGTATGTAATTTTAATATATTATTAGTAAGAATGAATGAATATTAATTTATTCTTTCTTTCTAGTAATCGCAGCACATCGACACAAGGTTGTGACTGTAACGCGACGGTTGTGGGTTCGATCCCCGCTAAAGGAATTGAAATATTAATTTACGTTTATATTTTTTTTCTTTACTCTAGTGTCGAGGCAAAGCGCGGCGTTTAGTTCTGCCACTCAACACGCAATGACTCGGCAGAAAGTAGGGAACCGAGTGTCTTAAAACTAGATTCTCTCTGCCTAGTTACTTTTAAATTAAATTAATAATAATATATTATTAGAAAGAAGAAATAAAATAAAGAACGATTTTATGTTTTTACACTTTCAAATAGTATCTCAATATATGAGTATGTAACGACGTACTCATACGAAAAAAACAGATTTAGCAAATTTTCTCTTTAAACCGACAATATATTTTAAAATGTCAGACATTCTCCTATATAAAGAGAACGGTATTTTATCATGCTTAAATTTTTTTTTAAAATTATAACTTTCATTTTTCTGTAATATGTTGTTTTCGTAGCAAATTAGATAGATCATTAGGCATGTGGACCGCAACAGATCTGTGTGGTTTTCTCTTCATTTATGCATACCTCGTTATATATGCACACTTAAGTTGGCTTCTTTTGCAAATTTGATAATATGTTAAAAAATATCTTAAAAAAAGGATCATTTCTCATTTTTCTCACATTTTTAAATTAAATTATTATTTTAATTTATTTTTAATATATATTGGTCAATAAATGTCGTTCTTTATCGAATAATGTATGAGTGTATTACAGATGTCCATATTGCTAGTGTATTTAAAAATATTTTTTTTATAAAAGAAAACATTTAAAAAATTGTAAAATTTATACCTCTATGATAATAAAAGTATATATATGAATATAATTAGAATAACTTCTTATCACAAAGCTCTACGATAAAATCTGGACTAGTTGCATTTAACTTTATAGTTTATTCTGTTCCTACTATATACATATTGCACAGTAAAGATAAGAGATCCTTTCGGCCTAACGATATTAGGCATATAATTACGTTATTAAGCTTTAGATCGTAAAACTTTTCGATTTAATCTATTTCAGTTTTTTAGTGTTAATTTAAAATTGATATACTTATATGCTTATATTATATGAGAAAAATAATTTCTTTCTCTACTTGAAAAATGCGTTAACTTTGTTTTTTATAACTACAGTTACAATTTAATCCTTACTTGAGGTTAAATATATTTATTAGGAGATTATTATAAACTTATTTTCATTTCTCCGTTCTGTTAAACATAGTAAAGCTTTAAGTTGTGTTTGTGTTACTTAAAAGACGATATATCAAAATTAATTGTAAAACAGAGTGTTTAAACACTAGGCTTTCACTACCCTGGTACATGCAGAAGCGGCAAGCTAAACAAGTAGATCGATTAACAGAAGCCCATCGTCCCGGAGATCAGATAGCGGTCACACCTTATAAATTTCATACTAAATGGCTAATAGCCAATTGAGGGTACTTAGAGTACCAGTCTCAATTAAAAGGGATACAAAATAAATAGCAGAAGTAATTAAAATAATGAGGAATAATTGATTGGCTATCGTGGTGTAGGGGAACAAGGTTACTTTAACGCGACGGTTGTGGATTCGATCGCCACTCGAAAGAATGTATTAAGATTTTCATTTCTTCACTCTGGCATCAAGGCAAAAAATGGGGTGTTGGGTTCTGCCACTCAACTCGCAATGCCTGGAAATTTTCGGCGGAAAGTGAGCTGTGAGCGGAGTGTTTTAACACTATGTTCCCTCTGCTTCCCCTGCTGTGTATGAGATGCAGCGTGAAGCTGATTCGATTTATAATTTGACTTATTATTATAGGCATAAAAGCTAATGTAATTTTATATTTTCTTTTTTTCTACTTTTAAATAATAATTTTGGATTTGTCGTATGTTGGTGACGTTATCAAAAACGTTTTCTCTAAAACTATGTTGGAATTGACCTCTGGATACCATTACCACGAATCTATATATTATTAATGTGTAATATTTGCCAAAATAAACCTAGTGTTAAGACACTCCATTCACCTCTTTCCCCGCCATTTTCGAGATATTGCCGGTATTTCACATCACGCCTGCATATTTCTTGTAACAAGAAATATGAAGCGAGAAATAATTAATTAATTAATATAATTCCTCCCAGTTAATAAAAAAATCGAACCTATTAACTATAATTTTAATCATAGGTACCTACAACGTATTCGGTAGTATTTCTTCTATTATATAATTATTATAGAATAGATAAGCAACAAGTATTACTTAGACGCCCTAATGATCAAAAATAGAATATTTATATGGAAACATTATAGTCAATTACCCTTTTATGTCTTTATTGAAGACTTAATTATCGTTATCCTATGTACGTTTTAATTACACGTTGAGGATTAAAGGAAGGAAGCTGTAATGTAAAATGTGTAGTTCTTTAGTTCAAGTTTAGTTTAAAGATTTATGATAAGGGCAGATGGCTGAGAAAACTAGAAAACTTAGGCCATAAATAAATAAAGCAATTTTGCTTATTAAGTTTATATATATATAACATAGGTAATAAATAACAGAAACTAGGAGTTGAAATGAAATATTGCATCAAGTTTTGACCAGAACAGTAAAATTACTGTTAAAAATAAATCTTAAATTAGTCTTCTATACTATTAAGTCACTCCGTTCCCATTTAGACACTTCCGTTTCTCATTTTCCACCGAATTCTGGAGGCATTGCGTGTTTTGTGGTGATACTCAACGCCACGATTTGCCATGATGCCAGAGCGAAGAAACTGAAACTGAAGAAATGAAAATATTAAATATTTCATAATACAAATCGAACCTACACCCTGTAGCGTTTACAGTCACACCCTTTTGCCTCTGCGCCACGACTGGCCCTAACAATTAATACAGTTTTCACAATATCACTGTCAAATTAAATTGTTTACTGATTTGGAATCGAACCTGGTACTCTAACTCAGTCCCTTGCAAGCCAGTGAGTTATACGTACTATTTATTATAAGTCATGAGTTTCACAATGTATTTATGTTTATTTGTTCCTGTAAGAGGTACTCAAGTTACGACAGAAGACAAATGATGTCTTAAAACGATTAGCTACTACTCATACGCCAACGCAAGTGTACGTTTAATTATTTTTCTCATCATCTCAGCATAGGAATCATTGGTACATTTGTTTACAATATTAAATTAATTAATGTAAAATATTTCTGTTTTAGAGCAATTTTAAATCTGGAATAATGTGAATTTTCAAATACTTTATAGTACTTTTATTATATTTAGCAAAATTTTCAATTTATTAGCTTTTTTTCTTTACCTGGCACAAAGCAATGTAGGTAAAAGAGAACCTGGAAACCTAGTAGGTACTAAGATACTCCGTTTCGATTAAACACTTCCGTTTTCCACTTTCCACTGAATTCTGAAGACAAAATATTAAATATTTCGTTTCCTCAAATGGGAATCGAACCCCCCACGTGGCGCCTTACAGTCGCACGCCTGTGTCCCTGCACCACGACTGGCCAATATTCAAATGCATAATATTCTAGACATTTAGTGTAACTGTAAAAATATAAGTAAGAACTTAGTATTTTTTAACAAAATAAACTAAAAAAAAAATAACTATAAAAAACCGTTAAAATCCAAAACCATACAAAAACCCCAAAACATATCTAACATAACTAACTCTACTTAAACGAACGAGATGCCAATAATAAACTACACATAATTCGATTACACTACCATCCCAACATAAATTAATAGAACTATAATCACGATAATGCAATGACCTTTAATGATATTACCGTATAATGATAACCGCGATGATTTAATGATAACTTCGGTGTATTAATGATAACTGCGATGGATTTTTGAGCGCGATGGGAGTAATGATAGAGTACGTCTTCATCTCATTACATTACGTAAGAAGTAAGAACTAAACGACAGTGTAATGTTATTATAGGTCTGTAATAATTTCGAGATGTAGTGCCGTAAAACTTTAATTTAATATTAGTTGCAATAGGAAGCTTATTTTTATTTCTATANCATATACTTATATGCTTATCAGAAAAATAATTTCTTTCTCTACTTGAAAAATGCGTTAACTTTGTTTTTTATAAGTACAGTTACAGTTTAATCTTTACTAGAAGTTAAATTTGCGTATTAGGAGATTATTATAAACTTATTTTCATTTCTCCGTTCTGTTAAAACATAGGAAAGCTTTGAGTTGCGTTTGTGTTGCTTGAAACACAAGATATCAAAATTAAAAGTGTAAAACAGAGTGTTTAAACACTAGGCTTCCACTACCCTGCTTTCACTAGCAGAAGCGGCAAGCTAAACAAGTAGTTTAATAGTAGCCGCATTAGATCGATTAACAGAAGCCCATCGTCTCGGAGATCTGATAGCGGTCACACCTTATAAATTTCATACTAAATGGCTAATAGGCAATTGAGGATACTTAGAGTACCAGGTCTCAATTAAAAGGGATACAAAATAAATAGCAGAAGTAATTAAAATAATGAGGAATAATTGAGTGGCCGTCGTGGTGCAGGGGCTCAAGGGTATTTTAACGCGACGGTTGTGGATTCGATCGCCACTCGAAAGAATGTATTAAGATTGTCATTTCTTCACTCTGGCATCAAGGCAAAAAATGGGGTGTTGGGTTCTGCCACTCAACTCGCAATGCCTGGAAATTTTCGGCGGAAAGTGAGCTGTGAGCGGAGTGTTTTAACACTATGTTCCCTCTGCTTCCCCTGCTGTGTATGAGATGCAGCGTGAAGCTGATTCGATTTATAATTTGACTTATTATTATAGGCATAAAAGCTCATGTAATTTTATATTTTCTTTTTTTCTACTTTTAAATAATAATTTTGGATTTGTCGTATGTTGGGTGACGTTATCAAAAACATTTTCTCTAAAACTATGTTGGAATTGACCTCTCGATGGCATTACCAACAGACAGAAGAAACCTAGTGTTAAAACACTTCTATTATATAATTATTATAGAATAGATAAGCAACAAGTATTACTTAGACGCACTAATGATCAAAAATGGAATATTTATATGGAAACATTAAAGTCAATTACCCTTTTATGTCTTTATTGAAGACTTAATTATCGTTATCCTATATACGTTTTAATTACACGCTCAGGATTAAAGGAAGGAAGCTGTAATGTAAAATGTGTAAGCTTTAGTTCAAGTTTATTTTAAAGATTTATGATAAGGGCAGATGGCTGAGAAAACTAGATAACTCAAGCCGTAAATAAATAAAGCAATTTTGCTTATTCAGTTTATATATACATATATATACCTACATAGGTAATAAATAACAGAAACTAGAAGTTGAAATGAAATACTGCATCAAGTTTTGACCAGACCAGTACAATAACTGTTAAAAATAAGTCTTAAATTAGTCTTCTATACTATTAAGTCACTCCGTTCCCATTTAGACACTTCCGTTTCTCATTTTCCACCGAATTCTGGAGGCATTGCGTGTTTTGTGGTGATACTCAACGCCACGATTTGCCATGATGCCAGAGCTTCAAGAAATTGAAGCTTATGACATGAAAAAATTAAATATTTGATATCCTCGAATATAAATCGAACCCACTACCCGTAGCGTTTACAGTCACACACCACGACTGGCCTCATTATTATAACAATTAATACATTTTTCACAATATCATTGTCAAATTAAATTGTTTACTGCTTTGGAATCGAACCTGTTACTCTAATTGCAGTCCCTATTTACAAGCCAGTGAGTTATACATACTATTTATTACAACTCATAAGTTTCACAAGGTATTTATGTTTATTTGTTCCTGTAAAAGGTACTCAAGTTACGACAGAAGACAAATGATGTCTTAAAACGATTAGCTACTACTCATACGCCAACGCAAGTGTACGTTTAATTATTTTTCTCATCATCTCAGCATAGGAATCATTGGTACATTTGTTTACAATTTTAAATTAATTAATGTAAAACATTTAATTTTTACACATAATTACTGTTTTAGTGCAATTTTTAAACTGAAAAAAAAACAATTTTCAAATACTTTATAGTACTTTCAGTATGTATTTAACAAAATTCTAAATTTATTAGGTTTTTTTCTTTATCTGGCACAAAGCAATGTAGGCAAAAGGGAACCTAGAAACATAGTAGGAACTAAAATACTCTGTTTCGATTAAGACACTTCCGTTCCCCACTTTCCACTGAATTCTGAAGACAAAATATTAAATATTTCGTTTCCTCAAATGGGAATCGAACCCCCCACGCGTCGCCTTACAGTCGCACGCCTGTGTCCCTAGGCCACGACTGGCCAATATTCAAATGCATAATATTCTAGACATTTAGTGTAACTGTAAAAAGATAAGTAAGAACTTAGCATTTTTTAACAAAATAAACTAAAAAAGATAACGATAAAAACCCGTTAAAATCCAAAACCATACAAAAACCCCAAAACATATCTAACATAACTAACTCTACTTAAACGAGATGCCAATAATAAACTACACATAATTCGATTACACTACCATCCCAACATAAATTAATAGAACTATAATCATGATAATGCAATGACCTTTAATGATATTACCCTATAATGATAACCGCGATGATTTAATGATAACTTCGGTGTATTAATGATAACTGCGATGGATTTTTGAGCGCGATGGGAGTAATGATAGAGTACGTCTTCAGCTCATTGCATTACGTAAGAAGTAAGAACTAAACGACAGTGTAATGTTATTATAGGTCTGTAATCATTTCGAGATGCAGTGCCGTAAAACTTTAATTTAATATTAGTTGCAATAGGAAGCTTATTTTTATTTCTATACTTTTCAATCTTGTTTTTCTTTCCGTATAAAGAAAACCTACTCGAGGAAACGAAATATTCAATATTTGTAAATTTTTCTCGCTCTGGTAACGTCGTCTGGTAATATCCAATGCCTCCAGAGTTCGGCGTTAAGTGGAGAACAGAAGTAACTTGATATGAGCGGAGTGTCTTAACCCTCTGCCTACCCTGCTGTGCTCCCGGATACAGCGTTAAGCTAAAAATATATGCAAAGTGAGGCATTGAATTCACATAGCAAATTTTCATATGAATATAGAGAAAATATAAAACAACTTTTACGACTTTGTAAATTGCTTTTGTTTTTAACGAAGGCGCTTCCTAAGCTTTAGTTGCAAGTAAATATTTGCATTTAAATGTGTGGAACGTGGACGGCAAAGTGATATGCCACTGATTTCTTTCTAAATGGACGATGTGTAGGTATGTATTATGCCTTGAAAACTTTAAACTCTCGCAATGAAAAGAGAAAGATGTATTAAATAAAATAAATCAGCTTCACGCTGTATCCTGCTCGCAAAAGGGGAGGCAGAGGGAACCTAAGCCTGTTAAGACACTTCGTTTCTTATTTTCCGTTGAATTTTGAAGACAACGCGTGTTGAGTGGAGGAACTCACCGCCGCGACACCAGAACGAAGAAATGAAAATATCAATTTAAATATTTAATTTCCTCGAGTGGGGATTGAACCTACAACCAGCCGCCTTTACAGCCATACTTGTGCCTCTACGCCACGAGTGGCCTCGTAATAAATATATAGCTACATACAATTAATACGGAAGCTACCTTGGGGATCCAGATAATAATAACCGACTCTCCGTCCATACCTCACAGGCACAACCCATTCAACACGAACGCCATCGATAACATAAATTTCTTACTAAAATACCAATGTGAAAATAAACCGTTGAACCGATTTCCAAAGCGATAAGAATAGCGTGTTCATAAAATCCGTCAATTAAGCGATTCTTGCGTACACAGAGGAACTGGGTGCCCGTATTTTACCTTAAAGAGGTTGATAGAAAAATAAATAAATCAGCTTCACGCTGTATCCCGCTGCAGCTGGGTAGGCAGAGGGAACCTAGCGTTAAGTCATTCCGTTCCTCATTTTGCGTGAAATTTTGGAGGCATTACGAGTTAAGTGGAAGAACTCCGGGCTTTTATCTTTGAGCCAGAGCGAAGAAATGAAAATATCAATTTCGGTATTCTCTCGAGTGGAGATCGAACCCACAACCAGCGTTGATAGTCACTGGTGGCCCTGCACTACGATTGACCTCAAAATAAGAATTATTTTATATAATTTTTATTTAAGCAGTTGCCACCAGTACAGGTGATCTGGTTACAATCGCGTAAGTAAACGTCGTCGATAACCAACAGATATATCTAGATTGCAGTAATGGGACATATCATGATAAATAAATGATAAACGTCACCCTGTCCCTTATTTGATATGTATTTAATTAAGTAGAATTTTCCAAAATGATTGTAAACAAATCAAAGTTATCTTAAAGTTGATAAATTAAATTTTTATACAGATAATTTATTAGATACCTACTTGATAAGAGTAAGAGAGGTAACGTATTTTTAATGTTAATTTAAGTGTAAAATATAGCATTTTTTTATATCTTTGGTATATAAAAATTTAAAAAAAATAAGGAAAAGAAAGACAAATTTACAGAGCTTACAATATAATAGTGCACCTGGTTTGTGTCGGATAGATCGTGGTTAGTGTTAAGTTGAATTTCCATTCGGAAAGTGGAAATTCATCTCATACTAAATATAGTTGATGTATAGTTTTTTTTTAATCAAAAAATATTTTGTCTAGATATTGCTAGATTTCAATAGAAAATGACAATGAAAAAAATTTAGAAAGAAAACCTCCAATTGTCGAATATACAAAATTCAAACCCCAAATATTTTAATAACCAATAATTTTCTTCGTTAAGAAGCAACATCTATAGGGCTTTAAGTGCCTACCATAAATAAACTTTCAAGTAATCTACGTGCGTTCACTTGAACGCATAAATAATGACAACTAATAGTACTAATATTAATGTAAAACACTTTTTTCTATGTAACTTAATACTCTCCGCAAATCGATTAACACGTTTATCTACAGTCTTGCAATTTATCCCGATCTCGTTAAACGTTGAAACATCGAGTTTCCGAGATATGTGACGTTGTATGTATGATAGGTTATAACAAATGACTATACGCATTATTTTCCTTCCTTAGAATTATTATTCATAGATTGTATTAAGTATGTAGATTTTATCACAGCCTCTTTTATAATACTAGCTAACTGTCTAACTGTCCATTCTCATTTCTCATTGTCATGTCCAATATGGCTGAAGTCCTATATATCCTTGCTCGCAGTAATATATTACGGTATTAATAATTTTTTGAAGATAGTATTTATAGTGATTAATGTTTCTTTACTGCTTAGGAGTTTTTTTCGTAATTTGCAACTAGCGATAATTAAAAAACCATTTTTTAACAATGATAAATTATATCGTTTTGTAAATTTTAATTTATAAAAAATAATAATCGATTTCCTTTCTATTTTCCAGATATATCAAGATGGACCGCACCATTCTGTTACCTGTGCTAGTACTGCTCGCCATACTCTACCAGATCGAAAGTGCACCAAATAGAAGAACTCGCGCAGCCGCAATTGAAGAAAATGGTACAGCGTCAGAACGTCAAAGTAAACTTGAAGATAATTTTAAAGAAAAGGCAACTTCTCCACCCGAGCCCAAGAATCGACGAAACAAAGCTTTAAATTTATTTTCTGGTTATTATCCGTCGTTTCTGTCGTCCAGTCTAGATTATTCAGAAGATGATGATGATGTTACTTTCGCTGTAAATGACGATCACTTCGATGAAGATGATATATCCAGGACTATACCCTCGAAGCGTCGTCAACAGAATAAGAAAAAGAATGGAAATGGGGAAACTTACCCCAACGACAACCTGAATTCTCTACAATATGACAATTCGCCAATCTTCTACATCAGATTACCCCCCACGCCTTATATGTTTGTACCAGGCTTAGGATATGTATCGCAACCCCCAACACTGGGACCTGCAATGCCACCTATGCTTCCTCAAGGAGTTCCTCCTCAAGCTGATCCCTTCATTAATTTGCCTATTGATTTTGTCTCCAACGGAAAACCAACTGGTATTTACCAGTGGAGCGGTACTCCTGGCTTCCCACCAGCTCCTCAAATGCCAGTAGATCCATATGGTTACGGCTCTCAGCCAGTTATGCCATCTGCTCCTCGCCCAAGTTACAATTCTCAAAGTTACAAACCCAAGCCTAAGCCAGTACCAACAAACTCTAAAATTACAAACCTGAAAGGACCGTTTGTTTTCAACGGAAAGCCTGACGGTGACGTTTACGTGCTACGAGACACTTATAATTCAATTTATTCGGATGCTCTTCAAAATTTTTATCCTTAATTTATTTTCTTGTATTAATAGATAGGACATTTTAATGACTCGTATCGAGTCGAGGTTTGCCTTGTGTAATTTGACAGCATCCACCCATTTCCCTTAATTTTACAGGAATATTTCATTATTATAATGCGATAAAATAATTGTCTTAATTTTTTATGTACGTACCATTAAAGGTTTTATTCTACGCACAACATTGGTGCTCCTAGGTTGTACTTACTTTATGATAAATATTATATGAAAAAGTTGATAAAAAATGTAATTCAAGGTCAGTTTTAAAAGTAAATATACTATTAATATAAACATCAGTGAAATAATATTATGTAGTATATATGTTATAGTATATATGTAATTTACATCTAGATATTAATCTAGATGTAAATTAACCTCATAAAATGTGTTTAATAAAAATTTTATAATATCAGAATTTCTTGTCTACGACAACAGTTTACCTAGAACAATAATTATAAAAAAAAAATTTATTAGTTTAATGATTAATTAAACAATACTTATCATGTAAATACCACCTACCTGCTACAAAATCGTATTCTATTGTCATTTATGATAGTTTTCTGAAAAGATTCTGTAATCACCCTAAAGCTAAAGGAAAAAGGTATCTACTGCGAATTAATTCCCGCGAATGTTTGAAACCGATCTTTTAGTTGTAAATTTTTTTGAGATTAACATAATATAATAAAATCTATCCTATTATTAAAATATATCTATTTTATAACAACTATCTAATTATCTAATATTTTTTTAATGTTATTTCTTAATTTATTTACAGCAGCCACGTCCTGTTGCTTACGAAAAGACTTTGTGGACAATTAAATTTTGTCTATCCTGTAGTCACGCTAGGATCACTTTTTTATAAATTAAAAATGTAGTTATTAAGGTATTATTATTTAAGAAGTATTTATTAATAGCTAATTTATAATTTTTAAAATAATTAAAAATAATCCGTCCACTGAAGAAAAAAAAATATAATTTATTTTTAATAACAAAATAAGTGTGATTTAAATATTTCGAATTTTAAGCTACAGATTAAATTTATGTAAGAGATGAAAGTTACAGATAAAAGTAATGAATGAACGATTGTAGTTTGTATGTAATTTATGTCACAAATAGTTATTTTTAAATATAGTTTTTTTAAGAATCTTACTGTTACTACTCTTAATAAAACTTACTCCAATCACTAACGTTATGCCGTCCAATAACATTTTACTTACTTGGTAAAACAAATAACCACAATATTGTAAATAGAAATAGGTACTAACTTTGAAGAAATACTTTACAATAATATTTTCTGTATTTTCATAATTTTATATACATTTTAATAGAACATACAAGAAGTAAAAATCATAAAAATACTCTTTAATTAAGTAATTTTTGTCAAGGAGGATAAGAATGACTTGTAATAACTTAGTCCATATTTATAATGTTTAGTAATATACTATGCTCACAATGTATTTAATTAACTGCAATAAAATAATTTAATAAATAAAGTAATACGTAATTTTATTTTTAAATAGTAAATACCTTCCTTTTATTAGATTTATCTAAAATATTTTTTCTAATGACTTAAAAGCAATTATCTCTTAAGAAATTAAATTATACTTTTCTGTGCGGATGCACAGTCGGGTTGTGACTGTAAATGAAACAGGTTATGAATTCGATTCCCACTCGAGGAAATGAAATAAGGATATATATAATATTTCCATTTCTTCGCTCTGATGTCTAAGGAAAAGCGCGGCATTGAGTTCCACTACTCAACACGCAATGCTTCTAGAATTCGGCGGAAAGTGTGTATTAACATTATGCTCCCTCTGCCTACCCTGCTACATGGGGGATAATAGCAAGTAATATTAATTTTAAATATTTAAAAATATTTAGAAATCAAGTAACGTAATACGAACATATCTATATAAGCATAAGCTTAGACTTTTCTTTTATATACTAACTAAATAAGTAGGTACACCATAACAGAAACTTATATAACAAAAAAAATTGGATCTCTCAAACCTATAATGAAAAAACTGAGTGCCTTGACACTAGATTTCTGCTAATTATGTTTCCCTGGTATGCAAAAAAACATCAAATTAAAAAAAAACTTTATATTACAGTCTATGAATTATTGTTAAAAGGAACGCAGCAAAAATACTTGAATTATGGCAACTTGTCAGATGAAAAATGTCAAATAGTTGTCAAAATTACATTGAACGTAGGAAGAGGAAGTGTGAAAATAACAAGAATTATAAAAATAAAAATATAAGATACCATGGTGGCTTTTGTTTATTAAGAGTTATTTATATTTTATTGTCATTCACGCCTTACGTAATATGTAGACGAATATAAGTGTGAAAGGCATATTTTACAAATCTTTTTAGGAAAATGATTTGTGTTTTCGTCATTAATACAGAAAAAACAATAGTGGCGTGATGTTTCGAAGTCGTAGCTGGTTCGGGGGTGGTTGGGGTCGCCCTAAAAATCCTCATTCTCTAGAGAGATTAAAATATTTACACAATATACTGTGTAAAAATACTACGGTATCTGAGAGCAATCGTGGTATTTTAGTTGAATCTTTACGATGCATAGCAGAGATTTTAATATGGGGAGACCAAAATGATAGTTCAGTCTTCGAGTGAGTATTTTTTTAAATATTTAGTAGTCTTTAATTCAACAAAGAATTGTAAATTGAGACCAATAGTCTCATTAGTGTGTAATTTTGTTCTAATGTAACTACAAGGTTAAGATTATTAAGCAATATCAGTGTATATTCTATTACTTTTATACAGATATATGAGATCTCTTATACATAGCTAAATATATATATCATTTGAGGCCAGAGGCCAGTTGTAACACAAGGGCATTAGTGTGACTATTTGTGAGTTTGATTCCCACTCAAGTAAATGAAATATTTATTTATAATTTCATTGATAAGTTCTACCACTCCACATGCAATGCCTCCAGATTATTCAGAAAATAGAGAATGGAGTGTCTTAACACTACTCCCTCCCTGCCGTTCCCTCTGCCTACCTTGATGTGTGGGAGATACAGCATAAAGCTGATATATTGTTTGAAACTTCCACTTTCACACTATTTGTAAAATACTTCATACATGTTGAAATATTCAATGCTTTTTTGTTTAATCTTTAAATTTTCTTACAGTTTCTTCTTAGAGAAAAATATGTTGTCATATTTCTTAAAGATTATGAGACAAAAGTGTGGAGGCTCATCTTATGTATGTGTACAGTTGTTACAAACACTTAACATATTATTTGAAAATATAAGAAATGAAACATCCTTATGTAAGTATATCAAGCATGTATAAACTCAATTCTTTTAAATTTATTCAGCTTATTAAAAAGCAATAAAATAATTCAAGTATAGATTTAACTGTCTCAATAAATTTAACCTATAATATTTTTTATTATTTAAGTAAAAGAATATTTTGCCTTTTGCTTTCAGATTACTTATTAAGCAATAATCATGTCAACTCTATAATAGTTCACAAATTTGACATTTCTGATGAAGAAGTGATGGCATATTATATATCATTCCTAAAGACACTAAGTCTTAAACTAAATAATCATACTATTCACTTCTTTTATAATGAGGTATGTATCTCAGGTTGATGATTGATATAAAGGGATTCCAGATAAAGGGAACCTAGCGTTGAGGAAATTGAACCCACAAAATGTCCTTTCACACATAAATGTGAAACTAAATGTTACTGTAAAAATACAATAATATAGTACAGACCATTGTGGTTTAATGGGATAGTATATGACTGTAAATATTAGTAACATAGTACTTATCATATATGTAAGATAAGTGTGGATTTGATTCCCGCTTGAAGAAATGAATTATTTTCATTTATTTCATTAAATTCCATTACTCAATATATAAAGTATTGAAGAGAGCAAAGACTGAAGTGTTAACACTAGGTTCACTCTGCTTACCTCTGCTATATCTGCTATAAATGATAGGCAGAGGGAACCTAGTGTTAAGACACATATTGCCAAAGTTTTGAAATATTGCATGTTAAGAATAGTTGGTTTTAAAAGTGACAATTTCATACATTGCACTTAAAAGTGAACAAGTGACCTAAATTTAAACTTGCTAAACAACTGTTACATAATGTTTTATTTTATTTTTTAGCATACAAAAGACTTCCCGCTGTACACTGAGGCAATCAAATTTTTTAATCACCCAGAATCAATGGTTCGGATAGCTGTAAGAACTTTGACATTAAATGTGTATAGAGTTCAAGATGCCAGTATGTTGCGGTTTATTAGAGATAGGTAAGATATAATATTTTTTTAGCTTCATGCTAACATAGCAGGATACCTAGTGTAAAGACACTCCCAAGACTCGTCGGTGAAACTCGCTGTGCTGTGCTGTGCTTGGTCTTGTCACCAGATTGGGGAAGTAAAATTATAAAATATTAAGTAATTCCTTACCCTGAATGGAAATCGAACCTGCAATCGTGAACGCCACAGTTCCAGGACGGCCTCATATAATGTTAAATTATAGTTAGTGTTGACAGAAACTATAGCACATGTCATCATAGTTACAGCATAATATTCAAATAATACGTCATTATCAATGAAAAATTTATACATGTATGGAAAATGTATACAAATATTTTTCATACATATATTTATTTGAAATAAGCAATTTTACTCATTTCATATTTGCAAACACAAGTTAAATCTTATAAACTTTTATTTAATGATAATATTTATTTACCTTTGGAGTCAATGTATGACACAACTCTATGCATCATTCTCCAGATGGCGGAAATATTTATATATAAATATAATTACTAATTAAATGCAATACTATATTTGTTGCTCATAGATGATGTCATAATATGATGATGTGATGATACATATAGCAGGGTAGGTAGAGGAAATCTAGTGTTAAGACACTCCGGTTGCTAGTTTCCGCCTAATTTTTGAAATTTTTGAAATGCGTGTTGATTGGCGGTACTTAACGCCGCGCTTTGTCTTCTTACCATAGAGAGCAATGAAGATAATTTATTTCTCTTATTGGAACTGCAGGAACTGAAACCGTGCCAATGGCGGCCTCAATATAGAATCTAAAAAAATTTTTTTACAAAATAACTTTTTTCTGCCATATCCCAATATTATATAGTAGGATGTTCAAAAAAATTCTGGTGGAAAATTTTTATATTTCGAACTTATTTTGGGTATTATTACTGTACTATAGTAAAATGGTCTATTAAAAATAATTGACTACATTTAATATTGAATTAAATTGTTCGATTCTTTCGAAAGTATTTAGTCATATGCTAAATTCTATTTTTATAGGACAGCAGCGCCGTACTTCAGTAACTTAGTCTGGTTTATTGGAAAACACATTCTCGAATTAGACGCATGTGTCAGAAATGACGCTGAGTAAGTATATTTTTTTAGCTTCACGCTGTATCCAGCACATAGCATTGAAGGCAGAGGGAACCTGGGAACCTAATGTTAAGACAATCCGTTCACCACTTTCCACCAAATTCTCGAAGCATTGCGTGTTAAGGGACAGGACTCAATATCGCGCTTTGTCTTGTTACTTGAGTGAAGAAGTGAAAATATTGAATTTTTCATTTCCCCGGGCAGGAATCGAATTCACAATCGTCGCGCTTAGAGGCGATAGCCTTAGAGTTTATTAATAATTAGTATTTCCCATTGCACTATGTGATACCTATTAATAATAATTAATATGTTACTATAAATCTTGGTCCATTGACATAAATTTGTGTTATCAGTATACTACTATAGTAAATATGTCGGCCATGCTTGCGGCACGTGTTCATATTGCTTTTAAATAGGAATAAGATTGTTGTGTCAATTTACTTAATGTTTTGATTGTTAATGCTAATACGTCTGTTGAAATGAATATTTGATTAGTATTTACTTTATTTCTTGTATTATACTTAAAAGTAAGGATAGATGAATATTTTTAGATGTTTTCTAAAATAAAATTTAAATGATTAAAAATTTTAATGTAACGGGAATCAAACTGCCGCCCNTTTTCGAAATGTTGCGTGTTGATTGGCGGTACTTAACGCCGCGGTTTGTCTTTTTGCCATAGGGAGCAATGAAGATAATTCATTTCTCTTATTGGAACTGGAGGAACTGACCCGTACCACTGGCGGCTTCAATATAGAATTAGATTATTTTTTTACCCAAATATTATATAGTAGGGTATTCACGAAAATTCTGTACGAAAATTTTCTAATTTCAAAATTATTTTGTGGTATTACTACTGTACAATGGTAAAATGGTCTATTAAAAATAAATTGACTGACATTTAATATTGAATTAAATTATTCGATTCTTTCCAAAATATTTAGTTATATGCTAAATTCTATTTTTCTAGGACAGCAGCGCCATACTTCAGTAACTTAGTCTGGTTTATTGGAAAACACATTCTCGAATTAGACGCGTGTGTCAGAAATGACGCTGAGTAAGTATATTTTTTAGTTTAACGCTGTATCCAGCACATAGCATTGAAGGCAGAGGGAACCTGGGAACCTAATCTTAAGACAATCCGTTCACCAATTTCCACCAAATTCTAGAGGCATTGCGTGTTGAGTGACAGGGATTCAATGTCGCGCTTTGTCTTGTTACTAGAGTGAAGAAGTGAAAATATTCAATTTTTCATTTCCCCGAGCTGCAATCGAATTCACAATCGTCGCGTTTATAGCCTTAGAGTTTATTAATAATTAGTATTTCCCATTGCACTATGTGATACCTATTAATAATAATTAATATGTTACTATAAATCTTGGTCCATTGACATAAATTTGTGTTATCAGTATACTACTATAGTAAATATGTCGGCCATGCTTGCGGCACGTGTTTATATTGCTTTTAAATAGGAATAAGATTGTTGGGTCAATTTACTTAATGTTTTGATTGTTAATGCTAATACGTCTGTTGAAATGAATATTTGATTAGTATTTACTTTATTTCTTGTATTATACTTAAAAGTAAGGATAGATGAATATTTTTAAATGTTTTCTAAAATAAAATTTAAATGATTAAAAATTTTAATGTAACGGGAATCAAACTGCCGCCCCTTAAAAGTTGTCCAAGATTTTAAAGGCTGGTGATCCCTGGATAGTTTCCAAGTGGTGCTAATTCCGGTTTAAAATTGTTTTCTTATAACATAATCAATCAAATATCTAAGCACATTTTGATCTTTGATAATAAATACGCAGTTTTATATTAAACAATTTATTATTATATTATTGTTTTTTTTTTCAGCCATCAATCTCAACAAAAACTTGACGACTTAGTGGCAGAACACTTAGACCACTTACATTATATAAATGACATTCTATGCTTAAACATTCCTGACCTAAATGACGTTTTAACGGAGCACCTCTTGCACAAATTGTTGATACCCCTATACATATATTCCCTTACTTCCGAGTCTTCCAAACGCCCTATTACATCTTCTCCCTATAACAGGGAACATTTTCAAAGTTTGGAAGTTATTACTCGTAATTTAGAAGCCATATTGACTGGAAAAAGTACTGATGCACCTCCAAGGCTTAATTATCCATTGCAAAGATTAGAGACAGAAGACGAAACTAAACCTTCAGTTTCGTGCGTAGTTTCCCTTTTCTTGCTATCACAAGTATTTCTTATAATAACCCACGGTCCTATAGTACACGCGTTAGCATGGATCATTCTACAGTCCGATTTATCGGTATTCGAAGAAGGCGCGACCAAAATATTAGACATGTATGTCAGTCACGCGAAATCTAATATTAAATTAGAATTTTCAAAGCCACAACTAAGTTTAGAAAAGGCATTAGAAAATACTTCTTGTCCAGAGAGAGATTACACTACACCAGAATACACTGGAGCCAAATCATTCGGATACGATACGGATCAATCGAGTTGCGATCTCGATCCCGAATTAGTATCGACTTCTTTACCATCAACGTCTCAAATAAGTGAGTCGTCGAGTATCGCTAATGATTCCACAGAGGACTTAGTCACACAAATACAATCGACTAAATCGAGAAGTTCGATTACGTTGAAGCCGAATATGCCTGACTCGCCATTACCCGATTCCGGAATCGATTCCGGCTCATCGAAGGTTTCCGATTTTAATAATATAACTGATGAGGAAAAACAGAAATTGTTGGGCGTTATGCCTAGTACGTCCACGGAAAGGACTAAAACGGTTGAGAATTTATTAGAGAAAGAGGCAAGAAATATTGATAGAAAACCATTTTTGAAGACCATCTTGGATTCGTTAGATTGCAGTGAAAACGATTATAAAGCGTTGTTTGCGCTGTGCTTACTTTATGCTTTAATTAATAATAAAGGTGAGTTTAATTAGTTTTAAAATTATATATGAGATTTTTTTAAAGAAAGTAAGTAATTATGAAAAGAAATCTTAAATACTCAATCAATAGTATATAAATAGTCAATAACATCATGGCCCGGCTCTTTTGATACACAAGTGAGTTAATTTCACGTATTAAAAGATATAAATACGTCTGTTAATAGACTATAGCAAAAGTATCAAGAACATAAATTGTTTATTACTTACTGAACAACAATAAAATATATTATAATATATAAAAGTACACAATAATATTAATTAAAACACAATTTAATCATAATTTATATATCATATTGATTTCCCCATATTAATCATTTTATTTTATTTTTAATGCTGACCTGGCTATCAGTGGGTAAGATATAAGAACTTATTTAATTCATTTATAACGAAATAAAGTAGTATATATACATTTTCTATATTAAAATATGGATTTACAGCAATTTTCACAAGTGGGAATCGAACTCACAGCGGTCGCGCTTACAGAGAGATGCTGTGCCGCTATGACGGCATACATTGTTATTTGTTTACATTGTTTATATTTTTTTAGGTGTAAATCCGGAATTATTAGAGACATTATTATATTCAGAACTAGATAATTCTAGCAAAAGTACAGGTAAAGAAACGCCATCTCGTGAAGGAATAAAGGAAACTAGTGAACAAAAGAAATCTGATAGCTTTAATGCGCTTCTAATATCTAAGTTAATGGCGATAGCCAATTCGAGCTGTAAACCTGGTGAGCATTATATTTATATATATATTTTTTTATAGATGATAACGTATGGCTTAGTGCACTGTCGACGGTTTCCAAGAGGCGCGTCTCTAAATAAGTTTTTTTTTGTAACTATGGAATAAGACTTTGAAAATGTTAAAAAGTTACATTACTTCATCGCTAATATTTAATAATTATGTAGAGAGAGAGCTAGAGATAGTGGAGGCTAACGGTTCAAGGGTCACCTTAAACTAAGAAATTTCTTCTTTTTAACATTTCATAAATAAATTAATATGGCTGAAACGTATATTACAAAATATATAGAAATTTAAATATAGCTGGACCTAACCGCTTTGGCGATGTATGAAAACAACATAAATAAGCTTTAACGTGTATTTTAGGCTTTGTGATTAGAGCGCATGGACGCGGGTTTGAATCCCGCTACGTTAAAATTTTTATACCTTTTCTAGAATATATTTTTTTTATTTCAGGTTCAAAAGTACGTCTAGTAACATGTGAACTAAGTGTCCGTCTTCTTAGAACGGCTATGCAAGGCAGTAGTGCAACACCAGCGAGGCATGTCTCAACAGCTGACTCTTTGAGAGGCCGATCTGCAGCATTGGCGAGAAACTTTTATAAATGTGACGATATATTTTTGGATATGTTTGAGGATGAGTATGTTTTACTATTTCTTTCTAATTTGGCTTTAAATGCCAGATCCTATGGCTAATATTCTAAATTGTACGGTAGATTTTGAAAATGTAATGTTTTCTTATAGAGATGCTGTCGAGTATAATTTATTTCCTAACATTTTTTAAATATATCCTTATACCATATAATCATGAAAACGAAAAGAAATGAAAATTACGAAACAAGATTTTTGATTTTTTTATGTTCTCTATGATATCATGGTATCTTGTTACAAATACTAAATAATAAAATAAAAACAAAACATGTCACATATATAAAGTCGATTCATTCTTAGACTGCTTAAAGTTAAACTAAGCCTTTAATTAACTATTTTCAGATATTGTGAAATGAGTAAAAAACCATTAAACGTAGAATGGTTGTGTATGGACGCGGCGATACTGTTGCCGCCAACGCGCACTCCCATGTCTGGTATAGCTTTCGAGAAGAGGTTACCTAGTGGAGAGGTGAGGATTTATTACTTATATATTGATATGATACTAGCCTTGACCTGCGGTTGTGCCCGCATTGTTTATTTTATGAACCTGGTAACACTTGACAGAAGGTATAGTGGGTTACATAGAAACTATTAAGAAAACGAAAGAAAATTGTTATTTGGAAAATAGGTAATTGTTATAATTATTCTTTATTTGTACACTGCTTATAAGAAAAAACAAAAAAAAATTTTTGTAGCTCCCCTTTCAAATATTTATATTTCTATTATATTTTCTCATAATATATTTGAGGCCAGTCGCGTGCCTGTAAACGCGATAGGTTTTCGGTTCGATTCCCACTAGGAAATATATATTTTTTAATTTCATTTCTTTGCTTTAGTCACGTTTAAAAAAAAGTATCATTTTATTTATTACAAACATTAAATTCACCAAAAAACTCAATTCGTATATACCATAAACACTTTTGCAGATGGAAAGGGCTCGGAGGGCAATACGCACATTCTTCTTAATAAGAGAATTATATCTAAAATTAACTGGTAAAACGGAAACTCAACTACCTTTGGCCAATCCGGCACCTTTTGTACAAGTCGGTGATGTTTTGGACCTAAGTAAGCGATTTTTTTTTATTTAATGTATGTTTTAATTGAAATACCTAATTGATAATTAAAACTCTAATCTAAATCAAAATTTGTTACATACACATGCAAAGATAGGTGAAATATCCCTCTGGTTTGGTCGGGAGTTAAAACGTACTTTCACTTTTTACTTTACTTAATTTCACTTTTTTTTCTACGTCTATCGAGGCTGGATAAAAACGTATTATTAACAAAAATTTGTAGTATTTAAAAAAATAATGTCATGATTTGGCATGGCATGAAAAACACTCTTACTTGACTCTCTTATTAGGATTTTTCTAGTATTTTTATTGATATTTTATAAATAAAATATTAACATGTAATGCCGTCGTTGTCCAGCGACACAACATTTAACAAGGTCATGGGTTCTATTCTCACTCGGAGGAGTGAATTTTTATTTACTCGTTCTA
>JAKRZM010000748.1:292287-363787 GCA_036379175.1 Heliconius cydno galanthus
TTGATATGTAACATTTGTCTTGACAAAGTATCTATTAATTATATCATAATGATGATGCAGGCTAGATCCTATAGTATATTCAATTTTCTTTTATCATTTTAGGTTCGTTTATATATAATTTTTCTTATGTGCTTTTTTGACTCCCGATTCATGTTTTTCCTGGAATGTCCATTAAATGTGTTGTATTGTTTGTTTACATATTTCATTTTGTTAGTTAGATTTTATATGTATGTATGTTTGTTTATTGCTAAACCGGTGTCGATTTTATTATACATATTTATGTTTAGCTTTTAAGTTTAGCTTAAATGTGAAAGTTTTGTATGTAGCTTGATATATTTACATAATGCTAGTGTGTGTCAAAGTAACTCTAATTTTGCAGCCACTAGAGGGCGATACTGGACAGTGAGGTAAAAACTACTTTAATAAAATAACTCACGCTTTATCATTTAAATATTTCAATATTTATTATAACAATACATTTTCCGATTTACATTTGATTATTGTTTTGGGACAATGTTCAATATTCTATATATTAAATATCGTGAAAATCATTAGCTATATCCGGTTTCTTGACAAACGCACAGACAGACTGTCAAAAAAGATTTTAATCGATTACAGTTTCATGAACGTTTTAGTTCGCTATAATAGAAAATAAAACTATATATTTTTACCTAAACTGACATTTCTATATATTTACGTGTCTAGATATATAATTAACATATCTATACACATATAAATGGTTATTTAGAGCAGATAATATCGGAAAATGTATGAAAAAAATAATTGTATACCGACCATTCTAGTCTTACATACTAACATTGTCATGAATTCATAAAATATATTATTACCTCACTACACAGTATACTCGTCAAGTGGTTCATTTCATTTACTTTAAAACTTTTAATTAAATAACTAAAAAAATATATTAAAATTTTACCATATTCATATAAATCATTTTAGTTAAAGTATTTACAAAACGTTCTATTTGTAGTACTGTAAAATAAAAACACCATTGCTAAATTAAATGTAATTTTAAAAATAAATAGAGAAATGTATCATGTGCTACTATTATTGCAAATAAAAACTATTATAAACATAATTAAAAGAAAATTCATAATTTTTTTCAGTGTATTGATTATAAATAAATTTTTCAAAAATATTAAAATCTCTAAAATGCTACGTTTGAAAGCAATCATTACTTGTTTTCGTAATAATTTTTAGTAATTATAATTTTTTTCACAGAGCACTCCAAATACTTCCCAAAGACCGAAATTAACAAGCATGTCGTCTGAAGAAACTTCATTCATATCAAATGAACCGAAAAAAAGGAAAGGCATTGTCGAGACCATATGATATTAACTAAAATAATAATATCTTTACAATAATAAAGATTAGTTCAATATAATTGAATCAAAAACAAATAAAATACACATTTAATTTAATACTTAGAAATGGTTGATAATCTAAGATTTTAAACCATTAAGTGGTACCTAATTTTAAAAAACGGGAATTTGGTATTTTTAAAAAATATTTTATGATCTCGAAAATTTTGTGTATATGAGTGTTTTTTAATGTTTGTTTTATTTTCTTGGTGGGTATTCTGTGACAGTTTCGACTTTTTAATTATCTGTATTGTAAGTTATGATTTGTATAAATTAATCGATATTCCATATATATAATCGATATTTATATTAATTTGTTCTTTGGCAATCGAGTGAAAATATAACATGACTCTATCATTCAATATTTAGAATCTTTTTTTACTAAATTAAAAAAAAACATATTTTAAGAAATAACCTTTATTTTTCTTTAACAAAATTGGCAGATAACTAAATTTATTATTCCATGAAAAGTAACGTAGCGTCCTTCATAAAGTATTGTTTGTGTGTATTGTCTATGTATATATGTTTATGTAATATTAAAAAGAAAAAACGAGAATAAACTTTAATTAATCAACTCTCTGTTTTATATATATATTTTTCATTTGTAATGGAATTCAGTTGTAAATAAATACAGTGTAAAATACTTTTTTTAGAAACGTGTAAAAAATTGAACGTAAGGAACGTTTCTAAAAAAATTATTTCCTTTTCTAAGTGTACGTATATCCTATAACAATTCCTATAACACTAAGAATGTTAAAGAATGCTGTGTAACTTTGTTTATATTTGGCACAAGGGTTATGGGTTCGTTTCCCACTCGATTGAAATATTTATTTACATTTATATTTCTATTTCTTCGCTCTGGTGTCTTGCGCAAAGCGCGGCGTTAACTTCTACCACCCAACATCCAATGCGTCCAGAATTCGGCAGAAAGTAGGAAACGTAGTGTCTTAACACTAGCTATCTGCCTATCCTGCTGTGTGCGGGACAAAACATGAAGCTGATTTATATTCAAAAAATAATACAACATAATTCTGTCATTATAATTTCAATTTTTTTTCGTCAATTGCAATATTTTTTTTTTATTTAAAAATTTTACGTAATCTCTTTTAAAAATATAATACCAGTAATAAAAATAATTAATGTTTATTCCTGTAATATATTATTGTTAAATATACCGTATGTATGTGCTTTTTGTATATTTTTATAAGCTTTCTGTGTATAAATGATGTTAAAATGTTTAAATCGGATATTTATCTTAAGTAAGTATGTATGTACATGTGTTTATTTAAAGCATTATTTTAACTGTATTTTAATTCCAATGTATTATTTTATAAAAGCTAACAATCAATAGAAATAATTAATCAAGACAGGATTTCATTAATAATCTTTCAATTGTAAATTCAAAATTAATCATGCTGTAAACCGCACATAATATGGCCAAGGGAACCTGGGAACGTATTGTTCATACACTACGTTCTCATTAAGACACTTCCGTTCCCCAACTTTGCCTATTGTGCGCCACGACGGCCTCCACACTTTGAAACAAAATTTTGGCTTAACTTATCACATTCTATCACAAAAATCTTTGTACGTAGCAAACAGTATAACTCATACAATAAATTAATAAAAATATTCATGATGTATTAAATGTTATTTCAGCATGTGAATACTAACTAATGTGATTTAAGTCTACCATTAGTTAAATTTTAAAAATGAAAATATAACCAAAAAAAAGTCGGTTAAAAACGGATTTAGCTCTAAGCCGGCAATAAAATGTAGTCAGATGTCTAACTGAGACATGCATAGAAATAGACGAGCATAGACAATTTATATTAACTAATTCATAATTCATATCAAAGATTTGACTTGAAATGTTATTACAATAATTAATAGTTTTAGAACCTTTTTTTCTGTAAAAAAAAATCATAATTGAAATTGCATAGAATGAATTGTCATATAGGTTTTTTGAACTTTGGTAAGAAAAAAGTAAGAAAATTGTATGAATCAATTGTCCGCACCCATCAACAGCTAATTTCAATGCGGCCACGACTCGTTGACCTTACTGCACCTAGTTTTAAACATAAATAGCCTCCATAATAGAAAACTTTTATCATAATTATAATTAATTTAAAGATGGATTTTCGTGAGCCAATATTTTGATATGAATATAAAAAAGTAAGAATAGTGTTTTTCTTCTCTATCATTCTTTGTTGCTTTTTTTCTTCAAACAATATAATTTTTATTTTCTACCTAAACCTTCCGAATCTGACGTCCTAATTGCAAAAGTCATATCAAAATCCGTTCAATAAATCCGTAAGTTCTAAAAAAGATTTATTAACTATTTTCATTAGAGTTCCTCTGTTGCATCGTCTCCATTCTAACAGTTAGGATGCGTACATACGAAAGGGTTTAAAGTTTTTTTTAGATTGTTTTTCGAAAAAAAAATTTACTGGAATGAGCCTAATAAATTTACATTTTTTACTTGAATTACAATATATTTCAGTGATATTCTAGATTCTATATTAAAAATATATTTAAATAGATGGTTGATAAAGGTTAAAATATGATATTTTAAAAATAGTTGTCTAAATATTCTTTTAATATAATCTAAGATGGCTAGAATATGTATGAAGATAAAAAGTTAGTTTCTTTCAGTGTCAAATCTTTTAATATTTATTTTATATAAAATTTTGTATAATAGAATGGCCCCATAAAGGCCATAAAGTTCTGTTGTGATTTTTTTTAAGGTTTTGCAATAAATGTAACTTAATGTAANGTTTGTCTGAAAATGGAGCTGGATTGTTGGAAATGATAGGTTTAAATTGTAGTATATAGGTTTAAAATGTATATACTAGCGGACGCGCGCAGCTTCGCTTGCTTATTTAGGGGTGAATTCTAATAAACCATGAACCATATGTTCAATTAAATATTTTTAAGAGTCTAAATTTCAAATTTTTTAAAAATCGGTGGCGATTTAAAGATTTTTCCATACAAACTTTCAACCCCTTATTTGCACCGTTAGGGGGAGAATTCTAGAAAACGATGAAACNGTTCACATAGTATATAAATATTTTAGCATTGGAATTAAATATATAACGTGTTATAATTGTGGTCTTTTATTTGGTTTAATAGTTTAATATGGTCTCTTCTTATTTTTAGCGTCACGCTGTATTCCGCATACCTTAAAAATAGGAACGTAGTATTAAGAAAGAAAATAACTATTTAAAAAATATATAAATAATTGAACGTAGCGGGATTTGAACCCGCATCTCTTGACAATCTTTATATTTGAAATATGTATTAAATTAATCACGCTTTCACTGGCTGGTAGAACGGGCAGTTCTCCATTCAGAAATCGATCCTTGCCGATGCGTTAGTAAACAAAATAATTTATTTGCATGAGATATATTATATGTCCATACATATCTTCACACTTCTCGTCAACACATGTGATCGACGCAACTGATCTAACAAAATTCTCAAATTTTTCTCTGCTTAATACGCAGATTAGATATTTCTCTCTAGATATGCCTAAATTTTTATTAAAAAAAAATTATTAAAAAATTTTTACACTACAAAGGTAAAATAAAAAAAACCACCAATCTTTATTCCAATAAAACATACTCTTCAACTATATTTCTGTTCTAATTTATTTGATTAATCATCTGCTCTATACACATGATATGCACCAATGCCTATAAATAATACAAACGACCGATACGGGGTATGACGAAACAAAAAAATTATGTACAAATAAAACTCCATATCTTATATAATTTACAAATAACTTATTGAGCGCAACGACAAACACTAAAACAACAAAATTATTTTCAACAAACATGTCATTGTTGCAACGGTAAACTTTTTTATAATCAACATTAAATCACATCGACCTCAACCACAAACTGACAATATCTTAAGACGTATCTTTCAAATCTCAAGATATTTCCGTCTCTGGAGGTACTTAAATACACTGGACGTGATTAAAGGCAACTTTGCGTTACTCAAAAGATAGATAGTACCTAGCTCAGATAGTCTTTCATTAGATCCACGAATAAAATGAATAAATTCAAGATAAAATAAAATAGATATAATAAATTGAAAGCATAAAAAACAATGGAGTCGTCACGCAATTTGCTTATAAAAGTCCATTGCTATTTAATTTTTAAATTGTGTTACGTCTCCTTAGCTTTACAATTAACAAATAATACTAAAACTATAATATACTGAAAAATCGTTGCCGATTGTAAATATATCTTACAGAATAGACACTCGCGTTCGACTGCATTAGCGAAAGAAAACAATTAGAATAAAATATCTAAGAGTAAACTATAGACTATTCTTACAAAACTACAACTGACAAATTATAGGAAATAAAGGAACGTTTTTACAGTTAAAAATCTTAATATTAAATAATTATTTGTATATGAACATTTCCTTGGTCTCTGCGCAACTAATAATAGTAGATACGCCCGTAAGCAGACTTAGTAATAATTGTATTATATGTAACTATAAACAAAATAGATTATTGCTATTATTTTTTTTTAATAAATAATTATTTGCTGCGATCTAAATCCTAGCGACAATAAAATTAAATTTAAACTAACTGCTGAACGATTTAATCGTATTTAATTATTCAAACTTTTTTAGGCCTTTTTTAATTAATTAATTAATTAAAAAAAATAATTTTATTAAGCTATAAGGACAAGCATGCGTTACGTGGAAGCACAGAAAGTTCAGGTAGGTAAAACATACATAGATTCATTCCACACTTAATATAATATCATTATTGGTGCCTTAGTTTTTCAAACCATAAAAAAGAATGAAAATATTGACAAAACTATTAATTTAGATATAGAAACTACCGATGGACATAAGAGGGTGCGTGTACATTAAGTTAGTTTTAAAACAGGTGTGTAAGTAAATAGATTTCCTATAAAAGGTTATATCATTCTATAAATAAGCATTTTTTTTTGTTGTAAAAATACCTTTGAAAAATGTGTGATATTCAAAATTTCACGTTCAAAGTCGAATTTAACGATACAGAGATTCAAAATTATTATAGTACGGTCAGCAAGTCGTGGCCGCCCTGAAGCTAGCTGAATTAGAAGATTAATGGCAAATATATGATTTAAAGATTTTTTTTTAACTTCCCAAGGGAAAAATGCGCGAATGTTCAGGAAATCTAATTTTAGGATGGTCAAAACTTGTTGACCGTACTGTAAGTTGAAGTAAAAAGGGGGACTGCCAGTTATTTCGACTCAGAACGGCGTCTGGCGTCTGCTGGTAGACAAATATAAAATTTCAACCCTGTCACCAGTTATGTGCGCTTGATATTAACAATCAAAAATTTCAAATGAGGAAGTGAAAGCTTAAAGCAACATTGAAGGTGAAAAAAAAGAAATAGAATTAAAAATGGAAATTACGCAAGGACGAAAGATGAAAGTTCTATATACACAACACTGTTACACAAGCCAGTAAGTCTAAATGAAGCTCATAATTTTCCTTAATAACTATTTATGTGGGTACCTCGATTTTTTATGAAAAGATTTTCAAACGACTTCTCTCTTTAGGTATAGTTTAGATTTCTTTATATTTTATAGTTTTAAATTTTCATTTGTCAATTCAATATAGAATTAAAATAATTCCTATAATTGTCTTATTATATAAATCATAATTGTAAATTTACATTTTGGTTAAAAAAACTGGCAATTCTATGCCGATTTATTTCATATAAAAATGTTTTTACTACTGTTACCGTTTTTAAAATTTCTCACAAACAATAATGATCGTTTCAAGTGAACCTTTGGGGTGTACGTTTTGGGAGATCTAGGTATAATATTTTCTACGAAACCATACACACATATTTAATTAATGATACATTAATTAAAATTTAAACTTAAAAATATTATAACATTGGCCAGTATATATAAAATTTAAAATTAAATACTTTATATAGCAAATAGCTAACATAAACAAGCGAAGTCTTATGCCAAAAATAATGAATAAGTAATTGACAATTCTTAGATTTAAATAATTAAAAACAACTACATTCTGATTACAATGTTATAATTGACGAAACTAATAAAAAACTTTATACCACACCAATATTAGTTTGTTTCATAGAAATTTAATAAATATATTAATCATGGAACTTTTAAAATCGTGATTAACTTTATACATGGTGTTATAAAATAGAAAATAAAATTATTTTATAATAGATTTTCATTTTTAATATTATTTTTTATATAGTCTTGCCTCGTCGCTCACTTACCTATATGGTATTTTGACATGTTAGTATTATAATTATATCCAATGAAAAAATAAGAAAAAATCAACTAAAACAAATATTATTTATAGAAAAAACAATAACATATAAAAAATATAAATGAAATTGCAAGTTTTGTATAAAGTTATTTACGATACAAGTTCCATGAGAGTAAATACACTCTCTCCATATGTTGAAGTGTCCCATCATAAATATATTCTATCTAAATCTGCCGATATACATTTGAATAATCACTACTACGGGTGCAAATATTTCTAAAATATATAATATAATATACTATATTATAAACAGTAGTATATGATTATATTGCGTCTTATACAATGCACGCTGTTATATTGCTAACATTTATGGATTCAATAAATAATTTTAATATTCTTCTTTTTTTTCTTCTTCTTTTAATAAATAATCTTTAATAAATAACTTTTGATATGAGAAAATATTCTGTGAAATTTATTTATAGAATTTGTTGCAGTTAAAACATTTAAAAGGATAATTTGATTAATATATAAGTAGTCTATATAATTATCTGCGTTGTTCCATATTTTCGTAGTTATTTTTCAATTTGTTCCATATATAACTAAGACACTTAAATAGTATTGCAAGAAAGAACAAATACTCTACATGTTATTTTTATCAATAATAAAATTAATTAAATAAATATTAACAATATAACTATTTATTTAAGTACTTTTCAGTAAAATGGTTCTTACGCACAATAAATTATATTTAATATATGTATGTATAGTGTTTAATAAAACTGTTAAACAGTATCACACGCTATACACTGAATACTTTATTAGCTAATTCTTTACATATATTTGGTGTCTTTACGTAGTTCAGGCGCCAAGTTCAAATGAATATCTTTAGTAAATATATTTTTTTGTGGCAATTATATTTTTTTAATTCAAGAAAATAGTATTCTATATGTAATGTATAAATAGGGTTTTTTTTTGTGAATAATAATAATTCGTTATTATAATAATTATTATAATATATTTTATATTAATTTGAGAATGATCGTTCAACTTCTGAGAATAGATTTAATTTCATTCATTATAATTTTGGATTATTTATTAAGAAGATATAAAATATATAAAATGTTCGATTGGTATAATTGATAATATCGAATTATTATTTTCAACCAAATAATATTATTATTGTTTTATTCAGGTATACACATTACGAGGATATTTGGTATCTAAAGGACGAAATATAAAAATTGTTAATGGATCTATTTAAATTAATATCCATTTAGGTACATATGTACTTTACATTTGTTTAATATTATAATATATTTTAATTAAAATCATTGTTGTGGATTTGACAAACGCCCCTAATAATGTATTTTTTGATACATCTTCCATGTACAGACACCGATCAGTTACGATTTTATTATAAGTATATATAAATTACTCGGCGAGTGAACTACCGTCACTTGTTTGACATAATTTTAAATAAAATTAACGCACGTACGCCATAACACTCTATACATCAGTTAACAATCATTATTGTCAGTTATATAACTAATTATGTATTTATATTTTAATATAAATTCGCACTAGTAAGTAGGCAGTTTTAAAACAATTATGTTTATATAATATATTTACTATTATATACGAATCACGTCAAGGTGCGGTTCCTTAAATATATTTTCTAATATAAGCCGTCAATCAATTATATTTATAGTTATATATTATATTGTAATTTTCAATAACCTTACAATTTCGAGTTTTTATGTCAACTTGAGATAAAAACCGCACCTCAGCTACCGACATTGGCGTTAAGACGGATATATCTAGCACATTCAGTATTAAAACACTACGGATTTACAAACAACGCTTAAATTACACGATTACTTATAAGTACTATGAATCCGTTGCGCTACTAGCTATGGAGCTCAAACACTCGTTGCAAAACGCAATCAAAACAACTGAATATATGACGATATCAAACGTGCAAACCGAGCAGTCACTTGATGGAGTTTCGTATAAAAAGTATTGCGGGATAGTTTATTGCTTTATTAGGATCGTAGTTGGGCGGGGCTGAGGACGAGCTCGCCGTCGGGTGCGCCTGCAAAGGATACGTTGCGAGGTGGAGGCCGTTTGCCCCCCGCAGTGGTTGTGGCCCCAGCATTGCTCGTGCTCCCCATGGCTGCGATCCCAGCGCCACCTGCGACCCCTGAACTCGCTGCTGTGCCTGCTCCACCTGCCGTCGATTGCAAAGACGGTGACGGTTTTGGATGTGATCCCGCCTGGAATTTCAATATTTTTTATATTTAATTTTAGATTTGGGACAATATAAAAACGCTTTATTAACGAGATTAAATAATTACTATTTTCCTATAAATTAGGAAGAAATTATAATAAATGACGAATTGATGACACTAGTTAATATCGAACAATTATATTTCTAAAAGGTTTTATTTAAGATAACCCATAACGTAGAAAACATTAATTAATCATTCCTAATTATTTTCTCTATAGCTCACCGGCTGAACCAGCACAGTTTGTGGCTGTAAACTTGCGTTCGCCGTGCGGTACCTCCTGAGCCGTTCGTCCTCTTCCCCGCTGGATAGGCTGGAAACATCGCAGGAGGACGCGTCGAGTCGGCGCGCGGGGGAGCATTGTGCAGGACCCGCCCGCCCGCCACACCGAGCCAACGGCATCTCCTCGCCTTCCACGCATCCGGACAGTCTGAAAATTAATTTTCTATGGATGATTACAAAAAAAAACACACCTTTAGAGAAAGTGAAAGAAATTATTACTGATATAGCACATTATTTTGAAATTCTTCATTATTTATCACGTTCACAGTCAGACGCTGTATCGAAGGCCTTGTTGCCATTATAAATTTTATAGTGATAAGTCACTGGGTACTTTTGTTAGTTAAAAGAGGTTCGTAAAAATTCTAAGACTGACGAAAGAAAATTGTTGAAAAAAGCTAATTTTAGCAGCTTATTAGATTATCAGAATGCCTTTAAGTTTCATAGATTTTCGAAGTGTCAGAGAATTACGTACTATGATTAATTACTTGTACTTTTCTTACCTTCTGTTCTCCTTGTGGTTGGATCGCCGTCTGCAACAAGGCTTGGCGAATATGCAGAACATAATACGTAATACACAGCATGCCAGCCCCGCCACAATAAGCGAGGGGCCCACCAGCCGAAGGGCTGGTGTTTTGAAACCCTGTAAGGTAGAAAATTTATACATTAATAAATGTCAATAATGAAAGTTTGCACACTTATTGGATTGTTGCAAAATTTCACATTTAGTCCTCGTGTTAATATTTTATAAAAATACTTTAATAATGAACCTTGTCTCCGGTACCGACGAAGTAGACGACGAGGCCGACGGCGAGTGTCGCGAGGCCCGCGTACAGAAGCCTCGCGACCCCCCACGGCTCCCCAGGTGCCCCTTCCGCCTCCCCCTCCGAGTCCGACGATGAGCCGTATGACGCATCTCGAACCTGAAAATTGTTAAGATATTTCTTTGCTTAATAATGAAAAAAATATTGTAGAAGTAATTTTAATATTTAGTCATAATTTAGATTTAAAATTAATTATCATATGTTTATCAACAAACCTCAGTATTATATACCTATTCAACTTAGAAATCACTCAGATCTTCTCTTTCTTTTAACTTTTTCAAATTGAACTTGGCTCACATTTTCACATTAGTTTTTATTTAATTTACTAGTTCTATAGAAACTTTAGCACAATATTTTTATATCTACTCCAAAATTTCCACAGCTTACTCGATTGGTGCGATGCCACTTGGCGCCTGGCCCGCGCCTGGCACCCGGGTGGTCGCCGAGCACGGAGCAGCGGCGGGCAGCGCCGCCCGCGCCCAGGCCGCCACCGCCCACCGACAGCGCCGCCGCCTCCTGCCAGGCCGCCCGCCCAGCCGCGCACTGCAAAAATAATTTTGTTTATTAATTTATCGAAATGTTAAATTTTGATATTGATGTTATATAGTACAAATTTTGCTAAGAAGAGAGAAATATCAGCACAGTCATCTATGCTGCTTGCTGGGAAGTATGCCTAATGTAAAAGATAGGAAAACGTAGGAAATCACTATTTCTTGACCAACTAAACCTATAAGTGGTTGATACATTTTTGAAACTATTCTAAGAGAAAATAAATCAACCTATTATCTTTGATTTATCGCCGTTATTACATATCATTTAGCATGAGTATTTACTAAATAATTAATAGTATTCGCTATAAAGAGAAAGTATAAGCTATAAAATTAAGTTCTAAAAGTCTAATTTTCATTTACATTTTCACAAAAATAAACTGCCAAGTTGTTTATTTAGCTAGAAAATAAGCTTTAACCTACAGTCAGTTCATTTTCACCTAATTAAAATATTATATAATTATATTTTCTATGTAAAGATAGTTTATTCTAGCTCATAGAAAATAAGGAGGCTAGAAGAATAACCTATTGTTAAACAAACACCTAGAGAATGAAATGTAACATTTCTAATTCATTCTCATATATAAAAGTAGCACTATTAAGAAATAGAAATTGTCGCTAAATAAAATTATCGACGTCCGCTAAAAGACTTGCGCAGGCAAGTCACGATTTCGATAAACAGCCAATAAGAAGATATAGGGCAATAACCAGTGGATTTGAGGCGAGAGGCATTGCCTGTAGGCGAGGTTGTTTCATGTCGTAAAGCATTAGACTTCCGGTCCGCGGGATTCGTAGCGCTACTTGACTACTACTTGACTACTACTTACTTGGCTATGGAAAAGAACTATACAGGATATAGAAAGATAATAATACAGGCTCCGAGCTTAGTACAAACGTCAGTCTCACATGATAGTAAATAATATTTTTGTGTACCTAAATATACACAACTTTTTTGTATAATTTACTTTATGTGGAGAATTTTTTTTTATATATAATATATATAGTATGCCTGTAAAAAAATATAAAGATTTTTTTTATTTTGGTTTTTTTTTTGGATTGTTATAATATTATAACAACCTAACCACCCTATATGTATAAGATTCTATTCACATGGATGGACTCATATGGATTCTATTCACATTTCCATACTGAGGCCAGTCGTCGTGGATTCGATTAACATTGAAGATATTAAATATTAATTTATATATTTTCAAATCTTGTCTTTAAGTGACACATCTCTTTACCGGGGCGTAAAGAAGTGTCACTTAACACGCAATGTCTCAGAATTCGGCGGAAAATAGGCAATGGAAGTCTTAGTGTTGCCAGAGTTCCTCTGCCTATCTTGCTGTGTGCGGAAGACAGCGTGAAGCTGATAAAAATAAAATAAGAGATATACATAAGTACGTATACTCGTAAATAAGAAATAGTTTCTTTTAAGTATAGATACATTATAATAAACGTATGTATGTCCTATGATTATGTTTTATGAGGTATCAAATGGTACAGACAGCCGTATATTGTATTGTCATGTTGGCAATAACCCGTGGTTGCTACTATAAAAATCCTCTTAAAACGAGCATAAACAATGTGTTTCTGTAAACGGAAATGCTCACTGAAATATGATTCTTTATTTGTTCTTTACGATTTATTTCATTTTTACGATATTATTTATTGGAATAATAGATTTATTCTTGGGTTTTATGTTATGATTTAGTTGGCGTTAAGTTCCGCTACTCAACACTCAATGCTTCCAGAATTCGATGAAAAATAGGGAACAGACTTCCCTGAACAAAATGGGGAACAAGTTCCTTTTGCCTACCCTGCTACATGCGGGATAAACGTAAAGCTTAAAAAAAATTATAAAAACAACCTGTATATTTGTTGTACTTAAGTATGATATGTAAAAAATATTTATTTATATTTATATGGTAGTAAATCTAAAACCGGGATCAGAATTATACATATATATTTCATATCTTCACTTGCATTTTGTGATTTCAGTAGTGTGCTTTTAATAATTTGTCAACAAAGTGCTATCGGCACTCAATTTAAATACTACACGTATAGCACGGTAGGCAGAGCCTAGTGTTAAGATACTCCGCTCTCCACTCTTTATCTTTTCAAAAAAAAATCAAATCCAATATTCAAAAGAATTACAAAACTCCTCTAAAAGAAATCCATAAGAAAAACACTTATTCCTATACAAAAAGTAAACAATATCGTGCTCGTAGCATTAAAATGCGACATATTATACTAATTTGAGTTCCTATACGATTATCACGGCTTGATTTATGTATCTAAATATCCATTTGCTGGTAGCCGTGCCTCACGCTACGGTAAATAATTTTGACCGACTTCTGTAAAAGGAGGAGGTGACACTCGACTGTATTTTTTTATGTTTGTTACCTCAGATACCCTTTGACTAAGCGAACTGATTTTAATGACTCTTTGATTTGAATGATGAGAGAGAGTTCTAATAAGAGAGAGAGAATTTGGTAAGAGTTTGGTTAAGCTCTGATTATGGAAACGCGTTGAAGTCGGTTGATTTTGTTAAAAATTATAAATTCCACTTTCTCCAATGCCATGCCTTCATAAAGTAATTAGGCTCAACCATTTATTATTATGCCGGTATACTGGTTCACACCGTATAATGTGAGGTATTATTCTTGAACTTCAAGAAAAAAGGCTAATTAGTCTTCCGTTGCAGTACCGTAACATTTCTATTATAGTAAGAACACGTTTTGTTTTACATGAATGGAAAAATTTTACAATGTGAAGATTTTTTCTATGTATTTTGTATTAGTGTATATTTTTTTTGTTTTCACAGTTTCCCGCACAGANCCACTTTCTTTCTTAAAAAAAAAATAACAAATCCAATATCCAATAGAATTACAAAACTTCTCCAAAAGAAAACCACAAGGAAAACACTTATTCCTATACAAAAAGTAAATAATATCGTGCTCGTAGCATTAAAATGCGACATATTATACTAATTTGAGTTCCTATACGATTATCACGGCTTGATTTATGTATCTAAATATCCATTTGCTGGTAGCCGTGCCTCACGCTACGCTGAATAATTTTAACCGACTTCTGTAAAAGGAGGAGGTGACACTCGACTGTATTTTTTTATGTTTGGTACTTCCGAACTTCTGGCTGACTGAACCGATTTTGAGAGTACTTTTTTATTTCAATGCTTTACTTCTCATGTGATCGCATTTTTGGTCTTCATGGCGGCCATTTCTGACAATGTAATCCATGAGAAAATCACATAACTTTTAGAGAGAGTTTGGTTAGATCCTTATTAGGGGAACTGGTTGAAGTCGATTTTTTTTTGTTAAAAATTATAAGCCCCACTTTCTCCAATGCCATGCCTTCATAAAGTAATTAGGCTCAACCATTTATTATTATGCCGGTATACTGGTTCACACCGTATAATGTGAGGTATTATTCTTGAACTTCAAGAAAAAAGGCTAATTAGTCTTCCGTTGCAGTACAGTAACATTTCTATTATAGTAAGAACACGTTTTGTTTTACATGAATGGAAAAATTTTACAATGTGAAGATTTTTTCTATGTATTTTATATTAGTGTACATTTTTTTGTTTTCACAGTTTCTCGCACAGAGCAGAGACAGCATAGGTACCTGGGAACCATACTTCCGTTCCCCATTTCCACCGGATTCTTGGGGCAATGTGTGTGACAAAAGGCGGAACTAAAAGTCATGCTTTGCCAGAGCAAAAAAGAATATGTTTCATTTTACTCCGACTCTACTCTCTCTCTCCAACTCTTCCGACTCTATAGTCGGAATCGAACTCATAACCTGTAGCGTCTGCAGCCACACACGAGTGCCCCTACACCACAAACCCTTTTTTACCGGAATTAGATTAAGCTTTATAGCTTATACATAAGAATAACAAATAGGCTACAATTTATATAAAGGTTTGTATAATTTGGCTATAATATGACAAGGTAAAGTGGGCGTAGCGTTTGTTTCGCTAGTTATTTATAACATTTGTATTGAATCAAAATGGATGACAATTATATTGTACAAACATAAAAATTTTAAATATTAATCCGCATTTCAGCTCCGTTGAATTGACAATTATGCAAGTTGCAACAGAATAAGGCTTTATTTATAAATAAACTTTATTTTATATTCTGTGAAGCTTGAAAACAAGGTCATTATGTATTCAATATTTTTATATTTAATGAATAACAAAAAATATTGATTGATTTCTTGATATATGGCGTTTCGAGCGTGCCAGTTGAGCACAATTCATTTCGCCAATGTCACGTTGTATGTAAAACACACGGAGGAAATTGACCGGTAATAAAAAAGATAAATATACACAATTATTAAAAAATTAAAATTAATTATTAAAAAATATTTAAAAACACTTATTTTTTAGGGTTCCGTACCTGAGATGACAAAAACGGAAGCATCTGTCAAAACTACTCGTATTTATCTCGAGATTGCGTTAGTTAGTTAAAATTACTTAATTAATTAATATATGATATAAGACCATCGTTTTTGCTGCACGTTGTATGAAAGCAGCTACGTAATCATAATCTATTGCAAGCTTCCCGTGGATTTACTTCCCATTTATGAAATTTGGGAAAAATATACAACACGTGAAAATTAAGAGGTAATTCAAAGAAAAAAATCGATACAAACTTAAATTTGTGAACTTTTGTAAGTTATACTTCCCGGAATTAGTACGGAAACCTCAGTGCGAGAGTCCGACTCGCACTTAACGTTTTTTTTGACAGGGACGCAGATAGTCTCTAGTTGTTGAAATAGATTTTGTTGTATCCAAAATATACTAAAACATTCGAAACAAGTAATTCAAGAGTTCTTCAAATATATTAACATAAATATAAGTTATAACAAAATTATATACTTACAGGGTCAATTATACGCATCCATTAACTACTGTCTCATCTGACAAATGTATTTTAGTCATGCCATCGCGTAACCACTTTAGCTTCGTAAATAAGGTTGTTATGATAATAAACTATATTTTACCTACGAGGATAGAGAGATAGAGACCTAGTATAAAGATATTTTCTCCGCGATCTGCCCAGAAGAAGAAGGAGAAAATAAGTTTATTTTTGGTTTCATGCCTGCCTATATAATAGGGAAGGCCGAGGGAACGTCGTCTATGTGTGTGAGCATACAGTAGATAAACCCAACCATTACATCAGGTTTGATAAACCCTGCATCCTGGGTAAGGAAAACACATAATATATTCCTAGAATGATCCGTGAGGCTATTGAAATCGAAAAACATCTTAATTTCAAAAGTGAACACGATTGAAAACTTTCTACCACCTGGGAGTTAGGACCCAGTCATGAAAACTTTGAAGTTCCAAACCCACCATACGGGCATGAGGCAGTCAGCTCATTCTGTAAGAATCCAGGGCAGTACGCGAGGCAATTAAGAAATCGTTGGCGGTAGTTAGATATAATAATTTTATCAACTGACATACGAATGTCACCTCAGTCTACCCGTGATCACGGACTGTAAAATGTTCACAACGTGTGGTTTCCAAGAATGAATATAATACTAAGAATACGCGAATAATCCGGATAAATAGTTAGTTAAAAGGTTTCTTAATTCTACATCCTAAATCCATTTTAGTATTTTTATTATAAAAAGCTAACCTAAATAGCTGAATATGAGAAAATGGCTTCATGTATCCCGCACAGAGCAGGATAGGAACAAAGGAAACTTGGGAACCTTGTGGCGGAAATCAATACAAAAAAAATAATAAGTAAAAAATCTTGATAAATGGACTATAAAACCAAAAATAAAAATTTAATTCTTGAGATTAGCGTGTTCAATTAAACAAACTCTTCATATTTATAAGATTAAAGGCATATATAATAGTAAGTAAATATTTTCACAAATTTTCTTGTACTTTTCCCTTGTAAAATCCTTATACGTGACTACACATTTTAGGGGAAGTTACCCAAAAGGAAGTAAATTTCGTACAGCCTTAGATCAGCATAGTAATGTTACAAGCTATAGATTTTCCCCCGTACCAGGTGAGTGCCGTCACTGATTGAAGATAAAATGGTATCGACTTACCCTACAATCAGACTGCACGTTGTTAGAGGTGGAGTCGAGTGTTTTTTTCCTGTAATTGAAGTACTTCTGCAAAGTTTTTATTTTATTTAAGCAAAAGTTTTGTAAATATTATTTTATTCTATTAAATGTTGATCTATTTATGAAAATAAATAATTGAATCTGTCTAGTCCTGTAGTCTAGTATATTGACACACTGTGAAATCGAAAAAATCTTTTTATCGTACCCCCGTATGTATATTTTTGTTATCAGCTTTACGCTGTACCCTGCAGTTGGCGGGGTAGACAGAGGGAACCTAGTGTTAAGACACTACGCCCCCTACTTTCCACTGAATTCTGGAGGCATTGGGTGCTCTACAGAAGAGAGAAGAAATATTTCATTTCCTCGAGAAGAAATCGAACCCACTACCTACGAGATTTACATTCAAACGCTTGTGTCCCTACACCACAATTAAAAATGATTTACAATTTGAATTAAAACGTGATAATTATAATTTTCTTCAAAAAAACACAAGTGTATTTTTAGATTCACTTTAAAAATAGCTTGCATTTCTTCATCATTTTAAACAACATATGTATAGTACGTTAAAACGTATAATGCAGAAATTCTGAATAGCAACGTTAGCCTTAACATTTTCATACAAACTGAGTAGAATATGAGAAAAGTGTATGAAGTAAACAGACGTACGGCTGATTCAGTTGCGACNAATTATTATATAAAAACATAGAATATTTTTGTCCCCTATGTATATTTTTGTTTTCAGCTTTACGCTGAACTCCACAGTTGGTCGACAGAGGGAACCTAGTGTTAAGACACGCCACCCCCTACTTTACGCTGAATTCTGGAGGCATTGGGTGGTCTACAGAAGAGCGAAGAAATTAATATTCAATATTTCATTTCCTCGAGAAGAAATCGAACCCACTACCTACGAGATTTACATTCAAACGCTTGTGTCCCTACATCACAATTAAAAATGATGTACAATTTGAATTAAAACGTGATAATTATAATTTTCTTCAAAAAAACACAAGTGTATTTTTAGATTCACTTTAAAAATAGCTTGCATTTCTTCATCATTTTAAACAACATATGTAGAGTACGTTAATACGTATAATGCAGAAATTCTGAATAGCAACGTTAGCCTTAACATTTTCATACAAACTGAGTATAATGTGAAAAGTGTATGAAGTAAACAGACGTACGGCTGATTCAGTTGCGACGTCATTTACCTGCGTCTTCAGGTAAGTGGGACGACAGAGGATTATTATTATTTTTTTCTCTTTTTTTTAGGCTTCACGCATGTAGGAGGGTAGGCAGAGGGAGCGTAGTGTTAAAACACTTCACGCAAGTTAAGAACTCTAGAAGATCTATTGAGTGAAATGGAAGAAGTGCAGATATTACATACATTACATTCATTAAAAGAAAATTTACGAATTTGTATACAAATAGATAATTTACGTTTTAGTGATTGAGAGAAATAAATGGTACATTTTTTATTTGGAAATATTATATAAAGTTAAAAGACTTCTGTCGTACATAGGTGTCATACGTTTGTATTTTTTATTAAAGTAACTTTATAAAAAAATAGGTCACTTTTTTTATAATATTTATATTATTTATTTTAAAAATAACACGATTTTTTTATAATAACTTAAAAGTATCTTGTTATTTTAAAGTAACTCTCAAAAAATGTTGAGAGTGATATCATTATAATGAGATTTATCATATTATTAAAATTATATTGAATTTCATCGAAACAATTTTGTGCTAAAAATTTTTTTTATGGTTCTTCTTGTCTGTCAAGTTCTTTGATTAATATTAATAGGAAAATTATTAATATGGGCCGAAGAAAAACTTTCTTAGATTTAATGCTTTCTAACTTGAAACTACTTGACCAATCTTCTACACAGTCAAACTTGTATTGGCTTATAATATCAAATTTTTCATTATGAAAAATTAAATATTTTTTTTATATTTGGTATAAAACTGTAATCATTTTTTATATGGGAACCTAATGTTAAGACATTCCGTTCCCCATTTGCCACCTAAATATATGAATACATAACGAAATTCCAAAAAATAAGACTATACGAATATAATAAACAAATAATCACCTATTACTTAGCCAAGTATACAACGACGAGGTTCCCTAGCGAAAAATCCTTTTTGGTACGTACGTAAGGCTTCCAATTAGCTGAAAGCCGTATTTACAGTTGCTATTTGCCGTTCACTTCTACTTTGAATCTATATTTTCCTATATCCACTCATACGAGTATGCATGGAATCAAACATTTCGTTTGCATTACGCTGATGCATCCTATCGATTTGTCAATATCTATACACCTGTATGAGCTGCGTCTCTAAGAAAATGCTGTAGATTATTCTGGGGAAGGTAAATAAATGATGTATATAGTAAATTTTTGTAGTTTTTGTTATTATTTTATTATTTTTACAATTTTAATAAGTTCATTTAATAAAAGCCAATATAAAATTGAATTAATCTTAAATAGCTTAGAATAAATGTCACGTTTCATACGAAACTCTTCTATTGTACAAATTACAACTAGAATTCCTTAATTTTTAATTCTTTGTTATACTCGTCATTACTTACTATGTTTGACCATTCGTGAACGTTGTCAATCTTTTAATAATATGATATTTATTCGTAGGTTCATTTCCCACTTCTATATATTTAATTTTTTTTTAAGTTTTTCGCTATTGGTGGAAGCAGTTTAATATTTTTTTAAGAAAATTAGTTCTTAAAAAAATATTGAACCGTTTCTACTAATAGTATAAAAAATAGAATATAGCGAAACTCGAACCAACACCTTTCAGAAACTATCCAAGCGCTTACCCACTAAGCCATACTTTCTTATAAGCTTTTTAAAACTTTATTATTATTTTAATTATTTATTGCTAAGAATAATCACTTGGCAAGAGAATGCTAATTATTAAATATTATTAACAAACATATTTGAAAACCTTATTTCATAATTAATAAATATTAATCCTATTATTTTAAAAAATATACGTTTAAAAATACTATGTAAATATTTATCAACTAATATAAAGTAATAATCACTACATAGAAGCTGTTTCAGTTAAAAATATACTAATGTAACCATAAGAAAAAATAACATTAAATTATTAATAATAAAAAAGTTAACAGAAGAAATGCATTTTTCATAATTATTCTAATATATAAAATATGAATATACTAAACTTTAGTAATTTAGGTCAGAGGGCGTGTACTGTCATGGTAAAATCGAACAGCACAATATGTAAATGACTTCTGCTATATTATTTAAATTAGAAATTATATGAAATTAAATCCATGCAATGGCATAACGAGTGTATCACGTGGAATCCGTTTGGTGATTCATGTTCATATTTGCTCAGATATATTTCAAGTGCAAGTGTGGGTTCGATTCCTACTCCAAATGAAAGAAAGAATCCCCTTCACGCTGTATCCCGCACACAGTAGGTTAGGCAGAGGGAACATCGTGATAAGATACTCCGCTCCTAATTTATTATTTTTATTTCTTCCCTCTGGTGTTGAGACAAAACGCAATGTCTCTCAACGCCTCTATAATTCGGCGGAAAATTGAAGACGGAGTTTCTTAACACTAGGCTGCCTAGGCTGCGTGGGTACAGCATGAAGTATTTTTATATATTTAAAGAATAATCTGGGTTCAAACTTGGAGGGAGTTTGACAGGGTTTGAACCCAATAACATCATGATATTTAATGCTATAAGACAGACAAAACTAATATTAATAACATGTAAAATATTTCCTTTCGTTTTAACAAACTGCAAATATTTTTCTAAATCAATAAACGTGCTCGTACGTGAGTTTCAAGCGCTAAAAGAATTGTTCTACTAAAACTTTCTATATTTCACTTAACTAGAAACGAGTTTTGACAGTGAAAAGTAAAGTTTGATCTTTTAAATAGACTGAACCATATTAAATTACTTCGTCCTATAAAAATTATACATTGAATTTAATCTAGATGATTAAATTTTAAATTGTTTTTAGCTTTTATTAGGTACAGTTGTGGAAACCTCGTCTTTTACACATATAAATTTTGCAGGTTTAGAAGTGTAAATGTAGTCATAAGTATGTGAGGCACTGGTTAAATTTGTAACACTAATTACACTTTATATAATCAAAACAAATTCCACTTAGTAAATAAGTTTAGCTTAGTAAATTTTCGGGAAAAAATGAAAAAAAAACTATACTTCGAGTGGTATTCGAACCCGCAACCGTCGCGTTTACCTAAAACGGTACAACGAGCTTAACTATGCCATACACATGTGCAAACTACCGACTTTGATTAGAAAAAAACCATTTATTTCAAGTTATATTACCAAAAAAATGCAAAAAAAAAAGAAATCTAATGCACATATAATTCATTAGACAAAAGACCTCAAAGTAATATCGCTCTATAAAACCTGTTCATCGAATTCGATCAGAACACGTGACGGCAGTCACGTCACTTGTTAAATGTCACCGTTAATGTTAACCTTTGCTATGTGCCTTTGGACTAGGCGTGCGGAATTAACGAAAAAAATATGTAAGGCATTTGATTTTCTGTAATCATTGAAGAGCATCCTCTTTCGGTTCGATTCCTATTCGAGGAAATTAAATATTTATCATATTGTTATTTCTTCGCTGTAGTATCGGGGCAAAGCGCGGCGTTGAACCCCGCTTCTCCACCCCATACTTATTTTTGTAGTGTCTCGAATTCGATCAGAAAGCGGAAAATAGAGTGATTTAGCACTAAGTTCTAGTATCCAGCTATAGTAATGGGCCCAAGTGTGAAGCTTGTATAAAGATGAAGTTGTATAGAAAACCCTTATAAAAATTATCTCAAATCGATACTAAACTTTTAAAGTTAAAAGGAAGTATAATATTATAAAAGTAATATAAATATATAAAATATTAGGTGCCATTGTTTCGTGGTGTCTAAAAGCTAAAAGGGGTTACCTGAAGGGTGACAAGGTTTCCCCTCTGCGGTCGCTTTTTGCTGTCTAATTTAAAGCTTGGAAGCCAGTTTTGTTAATCCGTTTACCAAATAACGCTGTGAACAAAGCTCGGGTATTTTATTTACTTTTCTGTAGTAAAGGGTTTTAGTTTTTTATTTCTATTAATATATTTACTTAATATTGACATGTTCAGATAATTTAGTTTATTTATTTAAATACTTAGAAGGTGGTCCGTATATCTTTATGGATTATTATATAATACCTGAAAAATTACGTATACACTTTCGAATCGATTAAATATACTAAAAAAATAATATTAAACATAATCTATTATTAAAAGATTATTTATTAAAAAGAAATAAAATAAAACAAAATATAAAATAATTTAAAAATAAGCACTATCATTATATTTTATGAGGAATAATCGAAAAGTTACGAGTAGTTTGCGTGTGTGCCCGCGTCGATTGGTCTGTGGTGCAAATTGTTTACCGCATTCCTTATATAGCTTAAGTATTAGAACATTAGAGGTTTTATGAAATAAATTGTAATAAAATGTAATATCGATATTTATTTTATATTATTTTCATTGAAAATTGATTTAATAACTCTTAGCACGGACGTCAAAGAATTTACTAGGTAGGTATATATTTAGCAGTCGAAGTAATTCACAATATTTAATTTCAATAAAAAGGTTTTATAATATTGGAATTCTACTTTTGTGTCACAGTTGGACAGTATCTGATTGTTAACGAGACGGTTTAACGTTCGATTCCCATTCGGGGAAATGTATTATTTTCATTTCCACGTAATATTTCAATTCTGGGGAAAGTGGAGAACTCTGTCTACGGGAAAAAGCGTGAAGCTAACTCTTATTATGACCAAAAATTATATCATGAAGTCATTTGCCTTACACAATATTACACACAAGACGCTAGCTAATGAAATATTTTTTGTGCAAAAGAAATTGCCTCATTTTTGGTATAAATCTGAATGTGTCATAAAGAAGAAATAAATGTAAATTAGTGTTTAATGGGGTCTGCCCTGGCACAGTGGCTCAAGCGTGTGACTGTTGACACGACAGTATGTGGTTCGATTTGCACACAAAGAATTTCAAAATTCAACATTTTCATTTCCTCGTTCTGGCAACGAGGCAAAGCGCGGCGTTAAGTGCAGCCACTTAACATGTAAGCCACCAGAATTCGGCAGAAATTGGGTAACGGAATTTTCTTAATGGGAACAGTGTTAAGGTTATCTATGCCTTCCTTGCTATGTGCGGCGTGAAGCTATAAAAAGAGTGTTTAATATCATGTAAATTCTTTCATACATTCTCACTTATTGCTTAGACGTGCCAAGAAATGAATACAAGAGTTCCTTTGACTTTGAACGAATAATTTGCAGATGAAATCATCACATTTGAAAATACCTTTATAGTTTCCAGGTTAGCTATATGGAAATTCTTAAATCCATTCGACCCAAATCACTATTTCATTTGAATAATTACTCTGTGTGGTGTCATTAAACACGTTGTCGTTCGTTTTCAAGGTTAGGTTAGGCTTGGAGTATTCGTGCTTGTGATTTAAATTCTGAATAAATTTAAAATATGAAATAAATAAATATAAAGATATAGTATTGTTTATTAAGGTGAAGAGTAAACTAATGAATCCCAATTATTCCAATGTGAAGATATAATATAATACTTTTTTAAACTTCCCTCTTTATTCCTTCCCCTAACTGGAATACGAATGGAATCCTCAATCGTCGTGTTGACAGCAAGATGCTGTGCTACTATGCCACGAGAATCTCAACGTATTTTTTCATTATAAAAGTCAATTAAATATGAATATATTGGCTCTTTGTATATATTTAATTGACTTTTATAATGAAAAAATGTACGAGTAAAATTAACCAAAATGAAATTGAATGAGTTAATGCAAATTCGCTTTCACAATTTAATATCAATTTCATTACGACAATATGCTACCATTATTTATTTTTTTGGTTAGCTATAAATGAAACGTTTATATTTTAAAAATTACTTTATATAAATCTATATAGATGCGTATAAAAAATATATTTTCGAATCGAATTATATTACTTGCAAAGATATCGTATATCTGTGCTATATTTATTTTCATTTTTTTAATGGTCCTATATATAATCATGTAATAAATAAAGTATTTAAATTATAAATGACAAATGAATGTTTATGTCGTTTTAATTTTATTTTGCAGCTTTTCAAAGTGATTCAGCGGGTTTCGTTAGATTATAACTAAGTAATTATAAATAATATTTACTCGTATTTATAGATCTTTGATTGGTTTCTTAATAGAAACTCTCCGTCGACGAGTCCGACTTGCACTTGAGGGACTTTTTTTATATACATCAACGTAAAATATGGTTTTATTGTAAGATTTGATTTCAATTTCAACATTAAGTAACTTAAGTTCTAAATATTTACAAAAATAAGAAAATTAACAATAAACAAACCCTATTACCGTAAAATATGCATCTATATACAAATCTATATACAAACAAAAATCTATATACAAACAAAAATAACGAAGATAATTAAGGATATATGAGATAATTACAAGCTAAAGTAACTTATTAAGCCTCACATTCTCGAGCGACGTCCTCGCATTGTCGATGACTGTAACAGTGTTCCATCACTCATCGTTTAATATTCTCAGTTAATTACACCAGTTTGCTTGACACTGTCGTCTATATAGTTCATTTTGATAATGAAGAAACATTATATCTAATTATATAGGCTTTAGAGTTGTATATTTGATATATAAGGTTTTCATTTTCCTTGTATGTTTGGATGAACGCGCTAATCTCAGGAACTATTGGAAAAACTATGTTTTCTGATCGTCCGTTCATTGTGAAAGGCTACATGTTATTTTTTTTTATATTAGTTCAGTACCACTGCAAACAATTACTTACTTATTTTACTACGTACGTACTTTTTTAAATCTTATTATTCAATCAGCTTCAAGCTGTTTCCCGCATACAGCGGAGTAAGCAGAAAGAAACCTAGTGTTAACTAACTAACCTTAGAAACCCAGAAAATGAAAATATTACACATTTCGTTTTCCGATTGAGAATCGAACCCACAAGCCCTCAGAACTGCTCCACGACTCGCCTCGTTAATATAATTAATTCTGTTACTATAAAATAGTCATATAGCGAAAGAGCTTTGTAAACAATGATATTGTTTTAGAAGGTCAAGGTATTTTATCATGTTTCTTATTTCACAGTTTTTGATGATGCTATCGTAGGGAACCAATTAATCATGTTCAGTTAAATTTTGTTCTTGAGACGAGACGGTCCAATTTCCTGCATTTTGGGTCAAATGTCAAGTGGACTATAGTGAAGTTTTTCCATGGTTCCTCTATACAACCTGATATTAGTGAAGTGAATTATGCTCAACTGACACACCATAACTCCAGAACTGACTTCTTTGTGATATTTTTAATCTATAATTGGAAGTATTAAGGGACGTTTTTACATATTTTTGTACTCAAAATTTACTTCTTCCGAAGAATAAATTATTTACAGAACGAGTTCTCTAAAAAGGTATAATTCTAATTAGCTGTATCAATATTAAGTTTTTATTTTAAATACAATTGATTTTCAATTGTCTACTTTTGTTCGGTACTTGAGAGCATTTGTTTAATACTAGCTGAAGTTAAATTAAAATTGTCATATGTAAAATTTAATAAAGGTTAAAGTTAATATCAATATATTGTATTCTTTTAATAACTTAATTTAAACAATTGTTTACAAACTTTAGAATATAGAATTAAAATATTTAACTATTTATTTTTATTTGCACTCATTTAATATTTTAAATAAAAATTATTTCCTAGATTTAACTCGTATATCAAAATTAATATAGTATTTAATAAGCCATTCTACCGGTCATTTAACTAGCTGACCACGTCACCAGGTCACGACCTCACAACAATACTGTCTGCGAGTTAAAACATCGAGGACCAACGAGGTACTTAAATCTGTTATGCTATGGAGAATGCCAGGCGACCTCTCGAAGGGAAATCAGTCACGAAAAGAAAAGAGGCCTTCGTAGTGCAATGGAACAAGAGTGTGAATTTAAACGCGACGGTAGTAGGTGCGATTCCCGTTCGGAGGAAGTAGTTATTACTTAATAATACTTTTCGATCTGGTAACAAGGCAAATCCGGATAGGTTCTCTCTCCCTACAGTGCTATACACGGGATAGACAGATGGGGAATTTTGAAATCTGGCAACAATCCATTTAAAAAAAATCCCGCCGTGTTTCTTGCGCCGGTCCTTCTCTCTGAGGAAGTCAGTTTAGTGAAGCGATGGTAAATTAATTGACGTTTAAAAAATAATAAGCTTATAAATTATTAATTTGAATAAAATTATTTGACTTTGATGTTAACTTTAAATATCTACTTGTCGACTGCTGAGAATTGCTTGTTTCGACTATTAAAATTGCCTATTACCGATAAATACTAAGGAAACCAATTTATTTTACCCAAGAATCAAAAACCGTGATAAACACGTCAAAAACAGACATTACCACTACGCTTTTACCTTAAAATAAATGAATTTAGACATTAAAAGGGGGGTAAATTATTCATACGGTTTTCCTTTTATGCTTTCAAATATATGGAATCAACATCCACATCTAAGTACAGTGTGGTTTTCGAGTCTCGACGAGGTCTCCCGAGTCTGGTATATAAATAGAATTTAACAAATGCTACTATAGAATCTGTTTGCGTACTGCAGTTTCTCGTATCTTGGAAATGGAACGTCTTGGAAGTCGTTGAAAATTTCAGTGAAATAATTACAGTATCTTACTAAAACATATTTATATGTTTCAAATTAANGAGATAGGACATTTTAAAATCTGGCAACAAATGATTTAAAAAAAATCCAAATGATTTAAAAAAATCCCGCCGTGTTTCTTGCGCCGGTCCTTCCCTCTGAGGAAGTCAGTTTAGTGAACCGATGGTAAATTAATTGACGTTAAAAAAATAATAAGCTTATAATTTATTAATTCGAATAAAACTATTTGACTTTGATTTTAACTTTAAATATCTACTTTTCGACTGCTGAGAATTGCTTGTATCGACTATTAAAATTGCCTATTACCAATAAATACTAAGGAAACCAATTTATTTTACCCAAGAATCAAAAACCGTGATAAACACGTCAAAAACAGACATTACCACTAAGCTTTTACCTTAAAATAAATTAATTTAGACGTTAAAAGGGGGGTAAATTATTCATACGGTCCTTTTACGCTTTCAAATATATGAAATCAGCATTCACATCTTAGTACAGTGTGGTTTTCGAGTCTCGACGAGGTCTCCCGAGTCTGGTATATAAATAGAATTTAACAAATGCTACTATAGAATCTGTTTGCGTACTGCAGTTTCTCGTATTTTGGAAATGGAACGTCTTGGAAGTCGTTGAAAATTTCTGTGAAATAATTACAGTACCGTACTGAAATATATTTATATGTTTCAAATTAAATTTAAAATATAAGGTAGATTCTGTTGTCGTAATTTGTTAGCTCGATATGTGACGAATAGCGATTTACTTTAAAGGCGATGGTTGTAAATTCGATTTCCACTCGAATATAATTATTTTTAAATTATTTACAAAGGAAATCCTCACATTGTCGAAGAAGATAAATGGCGGGGTTGAGTTACACCCCAAGAACAATGTTTCGAAATATGAACAGAAAGTGGAGAATGGAGTCTCTTAACATTTGATTGTCTCTGCCTCAATTGCTATGTTCAGGATACAGTATACTGTAAGGTAAGTCTTAAAATATAGTTATATAGTATATCGTAATTTTGAAATTAAGAACTCAAAAAATTTAACTCCTAAAAGCTGACCGTAGACCAAAAAAACTATTCTTCTAGAGATTTGTAAGGTTCGTGTATTGATTTTTAAAATTACCGTATGCTAGTAGGTTACATATACACATATATTCATGATGATATGATATTTTAACTGTAGAAACAAGAGATATGACTAGGTGCGAGGTTTGACAATGAAGTATATACAGGGTGGTATGACAGTCTACACAAAGTTTGACAAAAGTTTCTGAATTTAGACCGGACGTTGTCGTGAAGCCACCCTCTGAGGTGGCTAACGCTTCCGGAGGGTTCCGGAGGGGTGAAAAGATGAAACACTATCTCTACTAGTTGGCAGTATAGCGAAGCAACAAGGTATGTTGAAAATATAGTAAAGAAAAGAAAAATGCGTGGAATATTACAGAAAAAGTAATGCAGTTTCATCTTTCTTTATATTCTTTCAGTTGATATTCGAATATATTTGCATTTGAAACGAAAATATATATTTTTTTTTAGTACTAAAATTTTGAACCAAAATTATAATTTAGTTCTAAAAAATTTATGTATATCTTTCATATTCATCCAGGTTTAAATTTTGGAACTTTATTTTCTTTAACCAATGAAGTAGAAACATTAACCTCAAAATAATCTTCTTTGATTTTACTAGATACATAATTAAAATGCCAATATCAAAACTGGAAATAATAAGCTAATAATAAGCTTTCTCACAAAAGTGATTTGACGGAGATGAGATGTTTGTGACAAATTGCAGATTTTACAAAGGAATCTTGAGATTTTAATCAAAATCGGTCGATCTTTAATCAAAATTTGCAATTATTATCTTTTCAAAGTACTGTCGCCTGGCGCTACGGCTGATTAAGGCTTGGCCGAGTCTTCAAATAGGTCAAATACAATGACATAAATGGTTTTTTTCTATTATTTATTTTAATCTGATAAAATGATACAGACATTGAATTTGTATTTTTTTTATTTAATTATTAATTATCTTTAATTTTAATTATGTTTTATTTAATTATTCTCTCTCTACTTAAAAGTACTAAAAAAAGTGTAGTACAGTGTTTAACGTATAACTAATATTATTAAAGTGCACGCTAAATGATTTTTACAGGTAATTACGACTTTTGACAACAAAAAAATTATGAGAGCAGCCGTGGCGCAGGGGCCCAAGTGACTGTAGATGCGACAGGTTTCAGGTTCAACTCCCACTTCATTTCTTCGCTATAGTGTCGAGGTAAAGCGATGCGTTGAGTTTTGCCACTCAACACTCAATGTCTCCGAAATTCGGTGGCAAGTGGCTAGCGGAGTGTCTTAACACTAACAACCCAGCTATGCGGGATACAACGTGAGGCTGAAAAAAAATTTACAAGAAAAAACGACCTTTACAAGCAGTTACATCTTACTTGAACTTACTAACCAATTCTTAATAAGAATTTTTATTTAAATTCTATACACTTCTACAAGGACTATACTAGTACACAAAACAAAAGAAAACCCCTAATGAAAATATATATAAAAAATTCCAATAACCCTAAAAATTACACTAACAAAGGCCTAAACGACCGGAAACACCATGAATATTCAGCACCAAAAACAACGGTTATAACAGCAATACATCCAGCTTGTGATACCTCCCTACTCTCCCTACTCTCCCTACTCTCCCTATTCTCCCTACTCTCCCTACTCTCCCTATTCTCCCTACTCTCCCCATATCAGAATATGGAACTTCAATCATGTGTCCTCTAGTGAACGGAGACAGTTGAGTAATCTGAACGTGTGCTTAACAGGGCTTACAATTCAATAGACCCTTCCTTTGAAGCATAATTAAACTATTGTATGACACTGATAGAAGATATGTATAAATTTACTTTAGATTTTATTGTTTATGTTTATAATTTGTTTTTTAACTTCTTACTGTATCCGTGCGTGGTATGGTAGGCAGAGGGAACCTGGGAAGCTAGTGTTAAGAGGTCCTAATTTTCGTGGGATGTCCCGATTTTTAACCCAAATTTTAAATGACCCTGGCGTGACGTGAGTTTTTTCACGCACATTGATTTTTTTTTTAAATGTCTTTCTTTCTTTTAATTGGTAATCTACCGACGAAATCCAGAAATAAAAATCCCGCTTTTAAGCCGTGACAAAATCTGGCAACGCTGTCTGGTATAAAAAGTTTAAATTAAATCTGGATTTAAACACCGAATTAATTCTTACATCGAAAAGCTATAAACAAACATACATATGCATATATATAAAACACCCAGTTATTTCGAATGCTATTTAACTAGTATATCGTTTTCAATTTATTTCAAACGAGAACTAGGTAAAGCTTGGAGAGCTCTCTCGCTTTTGTATTAATCAGCCTACAATGTCAGCAGTGAGTACACAGATAATTAGCTACGAGAGTGCTTGTTATAATCTCTCCTTTTATATATAATGGGCTAAAAATGGAAATTATTTGTATTAAATAATGAATTGAAACTTGATGAACAGTAAATATTTTTAATTATCCATACCTATATTATAAATTCGAAAGTAACTCTGTCTGTCTGTCTGTCTGTCTGTCTTTTACGCAATCAGGGCTAAACAGCTAATTTAATTGTGATAAAATACTCATATAGAGATACTTGAGGGTCTCGATGAACATAGGATACTTTTTTAAAATACTTATTAATTTGTTTGCCATGTTAATAACAACCGTCGCTATGCAACCGTTGCTAAGCAACAAATTTGCAAAGTTTCTTGTTAGCAAACGTCACCCAAAATGAGCTTGCTTAACGCATCTCTCTATTGAAAACTGCAAATAATTTCACAAATATATTTAATAAATATTCGTATATAGTTCAAGCGGGCGTAGCCGCGTTCGGGTCCACTAGTTATCTATATGATCAGTAGAATATTGTTTTAGGTTTTTTTGAAATTTATTATTATTACTAAATTTGATATATAAAAAAAAACTTTTTAGTTTTGGTATTTTTAAATTGTAATGGAATATTTTTTAATCAACCTTAAAATAAGATTTAGGGTTCCTACCTTACATCTTATTTTAAGTCCAATTCTGTTATGTCCAATCCTATCCTACTATCCTTAGTAGTAGGATAGGATTAGACAAGTATCGACCTGACTTCTGCTTAATGGGACTACTCGAAACGTATTCAAGCAGGCCATCGATAATAGCCCTAAATGACTGTTATGTATGTAGATTGATCGTCTCCTAGGATCGACAGCCTAACAAGCTATCATTTGCACACATCAACTTTGGACTGGTGAACTTTACTCCCTAGGGAGTACTATAGTGCATATGATGTAAAGTTAGTAGTGCCTATACACTATTTTGAATAATATTTTTTTAAAGCTGGTACTTTCCGCATGGTCTCATTTTAATTTGTTCTATTTTTTTACGATACCATCCTTGTGACAAGTATATGAGTCCGAAATTTGCATTATGTATTTACGCGACAAATTAACGAATGGGTTACTCAATATCTCTCTTCTCTTCTTCTTTTTCTATTGGAAAGAATGTACTTCAAGGGTAGTTTGATCATATATGATTCCTCATTTTCCATGACAAAGTAACGGAACTCTTCAATTCTTAGGAGCAAATGAACGATACTCGCGCGAATATTTTTAATTAGTTAAATATTTGAACCACATACCGTAACGTTATTATATTAAATCATAAAAATTGAATTTCCTCGAATAGAAATCGAATCCACAACCTGTCGCGTTTATGCCTCACACGCTTGTGCCTCAGCGCTACGACTGGCCTCAAGTACTAATATTAAGAATTTAGAAATATGATACCTAACAGCATTAGTTTTAAAGCTTAACGAAGCTTAACCCTCAATAATGGTCTGTACTGAGATTTGAATTATCACTGGGTACAGTACAAAGGCATATTTCCTTTGATATGAAAGGCTGGATGAAATGAAATCAGAATTCTCTGGAAGAAGCCCTACGATTCCCAATGGGTTACTGGCAACGGGTACGAAAAGCCATAAATGTTTGAAAATATAATATGTAAATTTCTATTTTTCTTTTAAAATTGTATTCCTATTCTATTAGTCTTTTGTGTTTTGTTGTATTTGAATATTTATTTTGTTATAGCGTATTTTTCATTCTTTTCGTGCAATAATTGTGAGCCTAAATTTAAGAACGATAGAATCCTTGAAGAATCAGTTCCACGATTTGGGTAGAAAAAGTGCGACAAAGTATTTCAGCAGGATAGGTAGAAGGAGCCTATTGTTAAGACTCACCGCTTCTTACTTACTGCCGAATTTTGGAGATATTGCCTCAACACCATAGCGAAGAAATGAAAATATTAAATATACATTTCCTCAAGTGGTAATCGAACCTACAACTACCCCACGACTGTCTCTCTCTCTGTCTCTAAAATATATAAATTATGAAACCGTATCACAAAATAATAAACACAAAGATTCCTTTCAAAAGGACGTCACAAACACGTCATCAGTCAAACGGACATCGATCGTCCACATCAATATCTGCATAGCGTAGAGCCTTGACACGCCCGGCCCTAGCCTTACCATGCAAGACTTGGGGGCGTTGGAAGTGACACTTGTGGGAAAGTTCGAGTGTACTGATAGTAACGTGCTGTTGTTAAGTTGAATATTCTGTGGTTTTTAATTAGAATAGAAGAGAATATAAATTATTTGATTTTTCAAAATGGTAGTACTGTGTTAAATAAATATATCATTAACATTGCGACGGTTTTGGGTCCTTTTTTCAATTGGGGGAATGAAATATTAAAAATTTTATTTATTCGCTCTGGTAATGAGGTACAAATCGCGGCGTTAAGTTCCGCCATTCAACGTGAAGTGCCACCAGAAGAGAGGTGAAAAGTGGGGGGCGGAAGTATCTTAAAGGGAAAGGACTATCTTAACACTAAGTTTGCTCTGCTTACCCCTGCTATATATACGTAGATACGGGAGATGTATATAGCTTAAAAATCGGTCAAGTGCTAATCGGATTTGCCCATCAAGGGTTCCGAACTAATTTAAAAATTATCAACAGAAAATTGATGTTTGTCAACATATAACAAACTTAAATTTGCAACTATAAAGGCGTCTCCATGCCGACAAGTTCCGTTTTGTCCGTCCGTCTTTTGAGGTACGGAACCCTAAAAAAAATAAAAAATGTGATGCCCAGTATAAATACATTGCAGCTTATTGGTTTTACAATATAATAAATAATGATGCTAATAAAAATCATTTAAATCATGACTGTGAGTTTTTCGCTAAGCACTCTGTCTCTTTAACAGCTTACTTAGCAACGTGGAAACAATTCTGGCTGTCTCGTGATAGATTCAAAAGAACATGACTAAACAATTTCGTTCCTATGAAGATACCTTTTAGGTGAATAATGATTTTCTTTAACATTTTACATCAACTTTTAGGCTTACAGGGTCTATATTTAATTTTTAAAGTGTAACGCACAATAAATATAAATGAAAATTCTTCTTTTCGAGCCAATCTTGATATTTAATGCATTCATTTTTAAAAAATATTTTTTTTTTTATAAAATTATAAATTTTCAAAAATTATTTACTAATTTATTACAAGAAATTTATACAAGAAACCTACAGCGTAATGGGTGCAATATTTAAAAAATATATAAGGCTGTCGAAATTTCATTTGTTCAGAAAAAGTTCGCGTCGCTTCTTCTCATTCCCATTAACCTAATAGTGCACATTACTATTTCATAGCTGAAAGAAGGAAAATGTCAGTGGAAAACTTTTCCTTTTTTCATTTTCATAAAAAACAGTTGATAAATAGAACAGAATAGAAAATTAAGAAGTAGAATATTATTTTCTAATTAATAATAATAAGGCTTTAGTAACGCAGAATTGTAGTGTCTTACTTTAAACCAGTAGTTGTGGATTCGATTCCTGTAAGAATGGGATGATATACGACTAATTTGTTCAAAATATTTTCTTTAAACCTAAACAAAAATAAAGTTAGCTCTTTGAAATTTGAACTCTATAATCATTAAATTTAAAGCTTAAATTCACTTAATAAATTGTAAAGGCAAGACGTCGAAAGGCAATATAGTGTGGTACGGAGGTACATTTAGAGGCGGCGAGGCGGTAATGGTTTCCGCCTGATAGCTGAATGGGAACTGTCGACGCTTATACTGCACCTATAGCGTATAAATATACAGAAAACAATGTTTATATTTTTTATCGAAATTTTGAGTAAGTTATAGAGTAAGTCGCGGAACTTAACGCCGATCTTTGCCCTGTTACCAGAACGAGGAAATGACAATATCAATTAATTCGTTCCCCCAAATGGGAATCGAACCTGTAGCCCTAGCTCGCGTGACACATTTTGCAACTCGCTTCGGCTTCTGATTGCTATATTTTTTTGATATTTTATCTTATAGAGTACAGTCTTTATTACAAAGTTATTTAGTAATAGCTTTGCTTGATAATTAATTTAGCCGAACTGCGATCTAGTTCAACGAGTATTGCACTGTATTTTGTCCCTACTATTTTTTGAAGATTTAAATATATATTTTATACCAGTGGACCCGAACGCGGCTACGCCCGCTTGAACTATACGAATATTTATTAAATATATTAATGAAAATATTTTCAGTTTTCAATAGAGAGATGCGTTAAGCAAGTTTTCTAACAAGAAACTTTGCAAATCGTTGCTTAGCAACGGTCGCATAGCGACGGTTGGTATAAACATGGCGGAATAAATTGCACGTCAAATTAATAAGTATATTAATATATTGGTATGTATCGAAAATATTACAAATATGAGAAAAAAAAGTATCCTATGTTCATCCCCAGACCCTCAAGTATCTCTATATGAGTATTTTATCACAATTAAATCAGCGGTTTGGCCCTGATTGTGTAAAAGACAAACAGACAGACGGAGTTACTTTCGAATTTATAATATAGGTATGGATAGNTTTTTTTTTATAAAATTATAAATTTTCAAAAATTATTTACTAATTTATTATAAGAAATTTATACGAGAAATATATAAGTCTGTCGAAATTTCATTTGTTCAGAAAAAGTTCACGTCGCTTCTTCTCATTCCCATTAACCTAATAGTGCATTACTATTTCATAGCTGGAAGGATAATGTTAGTGCCACGCTATTCCCAACTTTATACTATTGTCATAAAAAACTGTTGATAAATAGAACAGAACAGAAAATTAAGAAGTAAAATATTATTTTCTAATTAATAATAATAAGGCTTTAGTAACGCAGAATTGTAGTATCTTACTTTAAGCCAGAAGTTGTGGATTCGATTCCTTTGAGAATAAGACTAATTTGTTTAAAATATGTTCTTTAAACTAAAACAAAAATAAAGTTAACTCTATGAAATTTGAACTCTATAATCATTAAATTTAAAGCTTAAATTCACTTAATAAATTGAAAAGGCAAGACGTCGAAAAGCAATATAGTGTGGTGTGGAGGTACATTTAGAGGCGGCGAGGCGGTAATGGTTTCCGCCTGATAGCTGAATGGGAACTGTCAACGCTTATACTGCACCTACAGCGTATAAATATACAGAAAACAATGTTTATATTTTTTTTATCCAATTTTTGAGTAAGTTATAGAGTATGTCACGGAACTTAACGCCGATCTTTGCCCTGTTACCGGAGCGAGGAAATGACAATATTAATTAATTCATTCCCCCAAATGGGTATCGAACCTGTAGCCCTAGCTCGCGTGACACACTTTTGCAACTCGCTTCGGCTTTTGATTGTTTTATGTTTTTCAATATTTTATTTTATAGAGTACAGTCTTTGTTGCAAATTTATTTAGCTTACTTGATAATTAATTTAGCCGAATTGTGATCTAGTTCAATGAGTATTGCACTGTATTTTGTCTTTATGTACTACTAGTGGACCCGAACGCGGCTACGCCCGCTTGAAATATACGAATATTTATTAAATATATTTATGAAATTATTTTCAGTTTTCAATAGAGAGATGCGTTAAGCAAGCTCATTTTGGGTAACGTTTTCTAACAACAAACTTTGCAAATCGGTGCTTAGCAACGGCGGTTGTTATAAACATGGCGGAATTAATTACATGTCAAATTAATAAGTATTTTAATATATTGATATATATCGATAATATTACAAATGTGAGAAAAAAAGTATCCAATGTTCATCCCGAGACCCTCAAGAATCTCTATATGAGTATTTTATCACAATTAAATTAGCGGTTTGGCCCTGATTGCGTAAAAGACAGACAGACAGACGGAGTTACTTTCGAATTTATAATATAGGTATGGATAGTAAAATGACATTGTTTGTAAGTAATTTTACTATGAAAATCTACAATGTACTATATATATATATATGTTATTTCAATGCTATAATATCACGATTCACGTCTCATGCGGTAACCATAATAAACCTGTGGTATATAATCGCGATGCATTTCGAGATATGATCGTAGTGTTTATGTAAATCGGGTCACCTGTATGAAACCTAACAAATTACAATAAGCTTTGTTATTGGTTTATTTTATTAAGGATTACTTTTTATAATGCTGGAAAATTATGATTTTTTTTGTCATTGATTTGCTAATACTAGAGAGTGTGTAGGGAGGTAGCAAATTCAAATCCTTACCAAATAATATTAAAATTTAAAATATTGCCTTAATTTAATTTACGTAAAAAAACGAGACTTATCCAAAACTTATGTAAATCAAAGAATGATGATAAATAGAAATTAGAATAAATTGTCTCTCGGTGTAGATACACAGTATTTATCTATATTTAAAAATCCAATCAAATCAGCTTCACGCTGTATCCCGCACACAACAGGGTAGGCAGAGGGAACCTAGTGTTAAGACATTCCGTTCCCCACTTTCTGCCGAATTCTGGAGGCATTGCGTGTTGAATGGCAGAACTTAACGCCGCGCTTTGCCTTGAGACGTGAGCGAAGAAATGGAAATATAAACGTAAATAAATATTTCACTTCCTCCAGTGGGGATCGAACCCACAACCACGACTGCATCTATATCTTTTAAATAGATATTTAATCTATGAAATGTCAAAGATATCTTCTGTACCAGTAATATAAATCGATTTTTACGCAACATAATAAAACAAACTTTTTTGCTGGCGTGCTCAGTAAAAATTAAAACGAGGTCACAATGGCAGATACGAATATTTATTAGTACAACGCTTCCTGGTTTTAGTTCATTTTGATATTTTTGCAATAATTTACAGAATTACTTATAGAAAATTTAATTATTTCCATAGTTTTTAGATGTACCACTAAAAGAAAACTGGTAAATTAATGAAAATATGATTTTTATAGTAAATTCTGAAGTCATAAATTCTGAATTTCATAAAATATATCCATATTACACAAATTCAAATGAAGTCGACAGTGCAGTCTTAAATCGTAACCCTGAAAATTCATGAATCTCATTTCCTGATAATAGAATATGCAACAAGCTGCCACGAACAAGTTGTCATAAATATTCTGGCACAATGGTGGTATAGCATAGAATTGTATAGTATTGTAGTATTGTTATATGGAGGGAAGTGGAAACAATAGCGTTGAATGTAGGGGACAGACAGTAACTGATGAATTACTTGAGCGCGAGAGCATTTGCCGAATATTCCATGTAGAAACTAGGCTGGAGCTAACTGCTTTTTACATTTTTTTAAAATAAATAGGACAATGACGACACAATAGATTAAACCCCAAAAGCACTTGATTCGCGTGGCCGCAATTCAAAAGCCGCGAAATTAACTACGGAAGAATAATAATGAAAAGTTTCACAGTCGACTCTCCGAAAAAATAAACTGTTGTCCCCAAATAGTACCTAAAAAGAATATAAAGTTGCATCACAACCCACATACAGTACTAAAAGTTAATGCACAAATTAGTTCACATTCTCTTCTAGAAGCACGTCGACATAACGAGCAATACGAAGGTATATCGCCATGCAAGAAATAAGCTGTTAATCTAGTACATACCCAGGACGCCGGCGGATATCTCGGGAACGGCGCGATGGGTTTAGTCGCCACATTACTCGGCAACTCGGCTTTGAACCCTCGCTTCAGTCGTTGTTTTCTTCTCTCCCGCGATTTCGCTCTTAGCATAAGAGCTGCCTGCATACTTGCCAGCTTTGAGGCGGTAAGTTAACGCGGGGGGAAACTACTTAGCTGGTACGCTAAGGTTCACTATCACAACTCACTTAATTTCAATTCACGTACGTTTGCTATTAATGTTTTGTTTTTTTTTTTTTGTTAATTAATTCGAGCAATTTTATCTAAATCTAGCTTGTCTATTCTAATATTTATATTGATATATTTGTACAGCAGAAGATTTAGTACGCGTCAAATATTAATATCACTTTATTTTAGTCCCGTCACTTCAATTATATTAAAAGTTTTAATTTGTTCTCACTAGAAAGTTTTAGAATTGGTTCGAGATAGGCACAAGAAAAGGCGCGAAACTATATTTTATTTTAATATTAAATCTAATTGAACTTCATTACCCTATATGATATGTTTGTGAGAGAACGATATTGGAAGCGAGTGCTTTGGCGTTATCGAATGTTTATTATAATGGATTAATGATATGGTACACTCATGTCTCGTTCCGCACGTCGAGCCGCAGTCTCTGATTCTTCGACACCCGCCACTGACTCTCCGCTAGATGTCTCTGTTTCATGGCCGGCCTGCTTTGGTCACTCCGTTTGCCAACACACACATTTCACTGACGTCTCGCTCGCGCTGGGACCGACACACTTGTATATATTATATATATATGTTATAGCACGATAGGATTACGTTTAATTAAATTAGGTGACCCCAAACATTGCATTGTCTCACTCATGCTCATAAATTAAAATACGGGTACATCGAATGCTATATTTACTTACAGAAGCGAATAAAGCGACATACGCATATTTGGCCAATATCGGCGATTACGCGTATGTAGCTCTTACAAGACATGCTTAAACTAACATCGAGGGCACAGGCACAACATTTAGTACCTCGACGAGGTCGCATGGCGAGTGGGCTGAGGTCTCGTGGGGCTGGGGCGCGAGGAGCCTGGACTCCCAGTGCTGGCAGGAGTAGGCACGGACGCCGGTGGGCGCGGGGTGGACGGGGCTGCGCGCGCGCGGGCTCGGCGGCGCGGGCTGGCGGCCGTGTTGGCGCGCCTGCACATATAACACACTCAAAACGAATACTATATATGTTAAACTATATATGTCAAATTTTAAACAAGCACAAAGTATATATTCCAATTGATATCTATTTTACTGAGTTTTAAATTGTTATTATGTTCATTAGAACTAAGCAAGTCTTAAAAATGAAATAGTGTGAAAAATAGGGGGTAAGTACAGGACTACTGCTAAATTGTGATTAATACGTGTTATCTAATACATTCGCTTATATAAAAAAACATAATGAACGGGAATTGAACATGTGACAATATTTTATTATTTATTTTTATGGCTATTTGGAATATATTCTCTGCTAACTGTGCATACGTCCTCCTATTATTTAGAACGTAGGTGCGATGACATGGTCAAAATATGCTTATTCAATTTTAGTGAATGACACTACAACCAGCAAAAAGATCAAACGGTGTTGAAGCTTTTAAGTAGGATTGTGATATATGGCATTCTTCATCTACTTTGGAGAGGGTAGGTATAAATATACGAGTAAAGTCAAAGTAAAAGTATAGTAATTGAATTCATTTACCTCGAATACATTATATCACAATGTACACATTATAACTTTTGTTAAAAAAAATTAACTATAATTTTTTTTTTTACGTTCATCGTTCATCATTTTCGTCCAATTTATTGATGTTCACTGAAATTTTGGGGTTTCTTTTATATAATTATTTATGTTTTAATAGTTTTCAACCAGTCTACATAAAAACGTTAATAAATAGTTATAAATTATTATTAGTCAATTGTTAACCACATAAGTAGAAATAAAAGTTGTTATACATTAATAATTTTTTTTAACCCTTGAATACAATTTAATAAATAACCACGATAATGTTTTTTTTTAAATATATTTAGATTATATTATTTGTTATATTAAACTACAATATACATTTTAGTTAGAATGCATTTTTTTCTTAATTTTCAGGAAAATTCGAAATATAGGCAGTATTTCGAATATTACAAATAAAAAACGCAATCCTTCTAATTCAACCTGGATTACCACCTTTTAGTATTTTTTATCCTAATTACTTCATTACCAATTTAAATTGCTAATTTACAAAAATCACTGCATTACAAAAAAATACATATTTGTAAATAACATTCTATCTCTCTATCAGTTTAAATGAAAAAAATATAAAAAAGCACCATTTTATAAATTTTATTAACTCAGATCCTATTCCTATACATATCAATAATAAAATTTATACCCTATGTTAACACACATATTATATATTTATTATCATATTATTATATTATAAAAGCACCTATCTATATATAATAAAGTTATATAATTATTATTAAATAATAAAAACAACATATTTCTCCAGTCGTATATACCTTTCGGCCCGCGAGCGACGCGCCGCCCGCCGCCGCGTACATGCACCGTGGGCGAGCACGCTCACCCTGCTGTCATCTAGCGGTGAGCGGAGCGCGACGCCCCGCTCGCCTCCCCCCTACACCTGGAAAATGAGGGTAGTTTCAGAGATTTTTATGGTTAAATTGTAATTATTTTATAATTTGTATTTTTATATATTTTTATGAATAGTTTTAGCAAAATACTTTTTGGCTGTATAAACTATAACTGTAGGCAGGTTTCTTTTTTTTATTTGTGTAAAAAAGGGATACAATCTTGCATAATTCACAATATTAACGATTGATTTCCGGTTCCGTTAGTAGTAATATTTCGAAAACTGATACGACGTTACATTCTCGGTAATTTCTAGACATACGGCGGAAATCGAAAGCACGTTTCTCACTTACCCTAATAAATATTTGGTAGATGGAGAAAGGCTTGGTGAAATCGAGTGGTAACAAAGTTCAGGTCAGTTCGGTATGTCTACGTAATATATTTGGTTGATATAAAATATAGATCTTTGATCTAGATCTAATAATCTAGATAGATCGTCTAGAACTAGATGATAGCTTCTGATAGCTCTAGAGGTTTTGTTGATATACGTTACTGAGTCACTGACAGACAACGCACGGACTAATCTAAGCGAAGTAGAAAAATAAGGTCTCTCTCATAGTAGGGGAGAACTAACAAAAACACGAGATTTTACATTTTCTACAATATACAATCGTCTTCATAGCTCATATTTCTAATCGAATGCTGGCTTCACCTAGTATTTACAAGACATTAGAAAACACTTCGAATCTTTCATTTAAGCAAGATTTAACTAAAATAGTCTCATATATTTAACTAAAAACTATATAATATAGAGATAAGAGGTATTAAATATTTCCAAGTCTAATAATTTAATACTAAAGATTGAATAAGAAACTTCACGATATGCGTATACTAAAGTTGTTTATATTATTAATAACCGTCTTACAATTTCTCAGACGTAGCATATTTTAATGACTTGCAGTAACAAGCAAAATCTTTCTTGAACCAGCCTATTTCCTATTCTAATGAAAGCTTGCACATTGCCTTGTAAAAGTGTTCCTTTTGCAGATATATTTATGTAGATTAAATCTATTGATGTTATCTAAGATTCGTTGTACTGTATGGTATATATGTAAGGAATGAAAAAGTGTGAGTTCGAACCCAAGAAGAGTGCAAAATTTATGTTTATATAAAAGTAAAACGAGGCAGTATAAATTTTCTCTGTCTCTCTCTCTCAAAAAATCTCTTCACTTCAAAATGCGGTTTGTATAGATTTTTTTTTTATTTAATTCTCTATTTTTTAGTGGACTACAATAAGTTATGATTCAATAAAGTACCAATTTGTAAATAATTACAATAAACCTGGTTCAATCAAGATTCCTTAGGGTTCTCAGGGTTAAGTCCTTTATATTGTATAACTAACAATAATAAAGTTATTAAGAGATTTTTATCACATGCATGGAAAACATTTACTTAACCACTTTACTGTGAAATTGTAAAATTGCTTTACAGCACTCAATAATAAATTAACCATTTAAGTGCTGGAAACGTAATGGTTTAAAGCTCTTATAATGAAAAATGTATATATTATAGACTTAAAGTGATTATTACAATGATTTTACGTGTAAATTCACGAAAATCTAAAATTTTTATTGCTTATAAATTTTGGATTTGAATCATCCCCTATTCATTTTCGCATGAGACAAAATATAAACAAAGAAATACTGTTTCTAAAACTTTAACGTAACTTTCTATTTCTTTCTAATTTCCAAGCTTAGACGTGTTTTAAAATATAAAAATTACTTTAACAAGAAACTTAATAAAAACATCAAATGTAACAACGGAATCACAACGGTATCTTATCAACAGGTTGACCGATAGTAAAAATGGCGGATAGCTGACCGATGCCAAAACATTGCACTTGTATTCTTTAATTTATTATAGTAGTTTATTTTTATAATTTAACGTTAGGTTCTTTCTACCTAATTTATACGGGATAAGTATGAAGCTAAAAAAAATCCTAGAATCTTGGTAGATATTGCAAATATGAGAAGAACAATGATCTTCAAAATCAAAATCTCCTTAATTTACCGTAACCTACCGCACACAGCAGGGTAGGCAGAGGGAACCTAGTGTTAAAACACTCCGTTCCCCACATAATTAGTCAATTTTACAGTCACACTTTGTGCCCATATGTGGCCTCATATGTAATTTAACTAATTTGTAACTACGAAAAAAAAAGTTGAACCATTCTGAACATTTGTCACTAGGTAAATACATTACATGCCCTCTGCCTCTCCTATATGCCAGCGTAAACTTAAAAAAGAGAAACCAGTCAAATCCGAATCGGACTCGTCCACCGTGAGTTCCGAATCAATTTCAGTGTTGGTTTCGTTTTTTTAGAACAAAGCGATTCTATAAAGGTTCTTTTTATTTCTTTTGAAATACGGAACTCTAAAACAAACTAAAATATTAATATAACCAATGTTAACGAAATATGATAGTATAATAATTACGAATTAATTATAAGCCTCAATAAGCAATTATAATATAATCCAACTTATTTTAAATAGCAATCAATTAAAAGCAACATAATGCGTATTATAATTGAAAATGAACGCAAAATTCATTAAATAAAATGATGGACGAAATTGATACGAATGTAAGTATCAATTTCAATAACGATTTATGGTGCTGTCACATTCATTAACTCGTCCGCATATTGGAATAATTAATTATATTAATAAATGGTTAAATATTGAAGATTCTGTCGTAGTTAAGTGCGAGTTGGACTCGTCTACTGGAGATTCAGAATTGTTGGTGAAAGGGAAGTTAAGTATGCTGGCATATGCATGAATGCAGCATATGCAACTACTGATATAGGTGTATTGTAGTTTCTTATTTAACATATAAATGCAAATTTCTTTTTTTTCAGATTTTTTTATTTATATGTACTGCAAGTTCTCTCTTCTCGTCAAATTTCATAATTGTTTGTCTACTGCAAATACACTATAGATTTTAATTACGCGCATTATCGACAAACTTAAATTGGGCAACAGAATGTCTTAACACTAGGTTCCATCTGTTTATCCTGCTGTGTGCGGGATACAGCGTGAAGCTAAAAAAACAAAGCTATTATTTTCCAATCTATATAAAATAATACTTTAAAACTTAATAACTTTAAAATAGTAATTCTGAGTCACTTTAAAATACATTAGTCTCTTCTAAAGTTATATTTAGAAACCTTAACCTGGTAAGCCTGCAAGTATAAGAGCTTGCAGAAGCTTAACTTCTAAAGTACATTTCTAGTTTCAATTTGTATGTACTCCATATAAATTTCGCTGGAATATCATGTTGGAATCTCTTATTTTAGTTAGTAACAGGCCTACTAATTGCTTAACTTAACTTCGTTAGTTCTGATAAAAAAAATTAGGATAAAGGCAAGGCAAAAAGTAGGATAGGCAGAGGGCACCTAGTGTTAAGACATTTCGTTCCCCTTTTAACGCCAAATTTTCGAGACATTATGGGTTGAGTAGCGGCACTCAACGCCGCGCTTTGCCTCAACCTTCGCCAGAGCGAAGAAACGAGAATATAAATCTAAAGAAATATTTAATTTCCTCGAGTGGAGATCGAACCTACAACCAGTCGCGTTTACAATCACACTTGAGCCCCTACGCCACGCCTGGCCTGGATATATATAAAATTAATTTAAAATATGATTTCGAGCCAAGGAAGCATAATGAAAGCCTTACTTAATATGAATCACGTTATAAGTTTAATGGAATAAATGATCAAACCCCCGGAGCCTACGCCTGTGCCGCTCTAAATTAATAGTATTACAACCTTCGCTGTTTGCAAACTGCAAGGCCTATAGGGATTGAGAAAGATAATTTGACAAGATGTTATACGCCATATAAACGTGTACCATGTCATATTTAAGTTCTCATATCATGCTTCACGCTGTATCCCGCTCACAGCAGGGTAGACAGAGGGAACCTATTGTTAAGACAATCCGTTACCCATGGTATATATCTTGTATGTAACATGAGGATTTGGAATTTGAAGCCTCGAAGGGTGAATTCGACTCGCACTTAACCATTTTTTTATATATTATATGAAATATTTATAAATTTTCACATTTTTCATGCCCTATAGGATTTGATTTCGCGACGAGTTTCATATAAAATACAGCCTAAACGATGTATAAATGCTCGAATCTTTTGGTTGTACTGAATTAGAAGCTTGATTTTTTTGTGCATCACCCTTGGGTACCTCCACGGGATCTCAAAATAAATGTTCTAGACTTGCGGACAAACAGACAATAAACAAAAACTACATGAGTTTCATATTTCCTAATTCAATTATACATATTAAAAAATTAATTAATATACATAGGAAAAAAAACCCTTCTCTGGGACGTAGCTCTTACATATTATATAGTACTAGCGGACGCGCGCAGCTTCGCTTGCTTATTTAGGAGTGAATTCTAATTAACCACGAAACATGTGCTCAATGAAATATTTTTAAGAGTCTAAATTTCAAATTTTATAAAAATCGGTGGCGATTTAAAGATTTTTCCATACAAACTTTCAACCCCTTATTTGCACCCTTAGAGGGAGAATTCTAGAAAACGATGAAACACGTGTTCAATTAAATACTTTTAAAAATCTTAATTTCAAATTTTATAAAAATCGGTGCCGATTTAATTTTTTTTCCATACAAACTTTCAACCCCTATCTCACCCCATTAGGGTTAAAATTTTTCAAAATCCCTTCTTAGTGTCCTTTTATATAGACAAGTCCTTTTATATATATAGATACTTGTAACGAACGTTATATATTTTTTAACTTCTCAGTGTGTCCCGCCCGCAGTAGCAACCCAGTGTTAAGACACTCCGCTCTAAATCCTGGAGGCATTGCAAGTTGGGTGGCGGAACTCAACGCCTCGACGCCAGAGCGTAGAAATGAAGATTTTAATTTTTCATTTCCTCGAGTGGGGTTCGAACCTATAACCAGTTGCGTTTAGTGTAGTAACGCACTTGTGCCCCTGCGACTACGACGCCGACTGCCTCACGTTATATTTGTATTGATTTAATATTTCCAAGAAATAAATTTATTAGCCTTAAACTCGTGAAAGGTTAAAGAACGGTAGATTAACCGATAACATAATATATAATGGCATTCAAGTTGAAGGAAACTGCCGAAATCAGTAATTAATTTTATTACCCTGTACGTACTAGATTTGAAACACTTTATTGGATTTATTTGCTAATATGAAGGATAATTAAATTTTTAAATTAAGTTATTATGCCTTACTCCGTGTATGCTAAGATGGTGTAATAAAATGACACTAAGTGTCATAACTCTCCGCTTTTCACCGCTGTTCTCTGCTTGTCATCGAATTTGTGATATTGCGTTTTAAGTAGCGTAACTCAAAGCATTGCTTATATCATAACGACCCCGAGACTAATAAAGGTGTGTAATAACATATAAGTTTCTGTTTATTTTTACGTATAATAGTTTTTACGTATATATAAGTGTCAAGTAATAAATTGTCAAGGTAGGCAAAGTAAACCTTGTTTTAAGTGACTCTGTTCCCATTAGGACACCTCCGTTCCCCGTTTTCCGCTGATTTTTAGATTTCCCAAACGTCATATTTATTATTTCTTGTTCTCAATCTTCCTATTTTTTTTTGCATTTTCTTAGATAATGTCATGATAATTATATTATAACTAATATTAGTAAAATATATGGTGTATAATATAAAACACAAAATTTACATAGACAAGTCATTTATAACAAATAAATTGCGTGACGTTAGAAGGTCGGAACGCTGCTACGATGAACCTACGGCGTAGCATTTAACCTACGAATTTTATTAAGCTACGAAAATAAGTATTGCAAAAGATCCTACACTTTATAATTATTATCTTTTTACTTAAAATTGATAACAATATATTTCAATTGAAGATTTCTTTTTAATTATATCTTTTTAAAACGAAAATGAACAGAAATACTTTTTTTCTTTGTATATACAAGTATTCTTAAAAGAAAAGGTCAAGATACAATCAGGTAGTAAATAATCTTCAATACAGTGCTTTAAAGCCACTCAGTTATATATTACATGAATATTTTTAATGAATACGAACAAAAAGCACGTTGAAGGCTAAGGGTGTGGCCTCGGAACTGGGTTAAATGATTTGAAGTGACGATCGAACGAGAATTGAAGAAGACTCAGCTGAGGTGCTGAGCGAGCCGTTTTGAGGGTCGAAACGTACTTATGAAGGCCTGTCTTACAAACCTGAAGGGTTTTCACGTGAAGAAACCTCTAAGGCTAGTCTGAGACCGTTCTTGAAAGCCAAATTTAGAATGTTGAAAAGTTCATGCCATAGAGTGTTATATTATCTGAGATATATTTTGGATAAAAAAATATGGCTTGAAGTATATCTAGTCAGTTCAGTCCTCTCTTTATTTTTTGTTACTTACTAACTCATAAACAGTAGTTGAATATTTAACCGTAAATTGTCATAATTTTTTCATCAAAATTGAAAATTAAACACTACATTTAGCTTTTAATAGTAGAAAGATTGGATAAGGGTCAAATATAGTGATTTGTAACCTTTTCTACTATTTTTACTCATATTTTATTCAATTATGAAAAATATTTAAATTAAAAATAGCAATATTACAGTTCTCGTTATAATTTCTACAATATATTTCACCTGGCTAAGCTTTTTATCTCTATATCAGGCTACTTAAACGCGAAAAGCTTATTACATCTGTTATTTTATGCAATTTAAAAGAGCGAAACACGATGCCGGCCTTTTAGAGCGTCCAGTTTTTACTCTAATTTAATATTAAAATTGAAAAAGAGCGAGACTATAAATGTATAGAAATATTAATATTGGATTTCCTACGAACTTTCCACAAACCTATTCAATACAGTTTGTTTGAACTTTTGACCAAACCAGCCTTCATTTGATTCTACGTTTAGTGAAATGCAACAATGCTATTATAAATGACTTGAAATCTCTCGTAGCAACTCGTATGAGCAAACTTTGCTTGGGCGATTTTAATTTAAAGTTTTTATAGCTACGGATGTTTTATTCGAATACTGTTATAACTTTGAGGCCAGGCCTGACGCGATGCAGAGGCACGAGCATGATGACAGTAAACGCGATAGGCTGTGGGTTCTATTCCCACTTGAGGGAAATATTTAATATTGTCATTTTCTTTGCCTGTTGAATCCCGCCAAGCAACATACAATGGCGGAAATTGGCGGAAAATGGGTAATAGAATCTTAACACTACATAGGTTCCCTCTGCCTACCATGCTATGTGCAGGATGCGGCGTGAAGCTATAACATTTGTAGTAATACTTTTTTATTAAATTACCTTGATATTCCTTCTAGTTTGCTTGGAGAAATAATGTTTAAACGAAATTAAATTGTCAATACTATTTAAATTATGCATTCAATCGATAGTAGGTACATCGTTGTCTGTTATGTTGTTATTTAATTTTCTTTAACGTATAATTCTTAAAATAACATAAGTATTGGATTTTTTTTATAGTACAATTAAAAATAGTACAGTCCTTTTTAATTTATATAAATACTAATCAAATCATTAAATATAAAAATCAATATATATAATGTTAGTGAAAATAATGATAAATATTAAAAAAAAACATAGTTTTAGTGAAAATAATGCATAATGAAATATGAAGCTATTTTCAAGTAGTACCAGTCTTTACAGAGACGAGCTTGGTTAAGTGTTCGTCAAACATCGTAATGACTGCAAAAAACGTTATAAAATTCTTTAAAAGTGTTTTTTTTAAGAGGTAATTTTTCATAAAGTTTTTGATCTATTTCTTATGTTTCATATAATATTTAATAGACACTATCAATCTTAATATATAATTTCTGTTAATGATATAGTAAAATAAAAAAAAAGAGATATTGCGTGTTGAGTAACGTAACTTAACACCGTGCTCATACACTATTATTGTTATTTGCGTTTAGTGACTAAATTGTCGACTTATTATCGGCAATTTGATGAAACAGCCATTATATTACATATGGCTTAACGACGGAAAAGTTCCAAGTAGCTATCTCCGCCAGCCCCGTAGAAGCCAAACCAGGGCTAGAATATATTCCGGAAGTGAGGAAAACAACAAAACGATTCTAAATTGTTAGTCGATAGTAAGACATCTGGTAGCGAATTTTGTAATTGAGAACAAGAGAAATTCCGTCCCCCATTTTTTATCAAATTCTGGAAGCGTTGCATGTTGAGTGGTGGAACTCATCTATCTCTCTGCATCGACACCAGAACGAAACAAAAATGTTAAAGAAATGCATATTTATTAATAATATTTAATACATAAAATTAAAATACATTTAAAATTACTCAATTCACGTGTAGCTTCTATTAAAAGGAAGAAAATGAAAAAAAAGTGCTATTAAAAATACCATACCACATAATATGCAAATGAAAAATTTATTTACGAACATTCCAGGGTTAAAACGGTTCGCGGGTTAATTGCCGGATTCCTTCCACCGACGCAAAAGCAAGTGGGGTTTTTTGTATACAAAGTGAACTTCATTTTTACTGTATTAATGGAAATTAAGGCGGCAAATTTATATAGCGACCGCGCTCTACATATAAAATATATGTTGCTGAAATATACGTATAAAAGGTTAATTAAATTAATAAAAAAATTATGTCGCATATATTCTTTTTATTTTTCATAAAAATCATTGTATGAAATATGAAATATATGCATTACACATATATAAACTATAAATAATTGCTTCCACCCAAGGCTTCGCCCGCGTGGTATGTTGGCAAAATTCATACTGATAAAATTTCACATTTTTAATATGAATTGGATCGTGCTTACAGGTCCATGATTTTGCATGCGTTTTCCAAAAAAAAACCTTTATATACAAATATTCTTCGCTTTATTCGAACAAATATTGATATTTTTAAGGATAAAGTAAAACCATTGTAAAACAACTAAATAGACAGAGGGAGCCTAATTTTCGAGACAGCTGAGTGGCTGAACTCAACGCAGCGCGTTGTCTTAATATCAGAGCAAAAAAAAATTATAATAATTCATTCCCCAAGTGGAGATCGTACCCACAACCGTCGTGTTTAGAGACAAAAACTGTGCCATGACGGCTCTAGTGCGTTGTTATAAATACTTCCTAATTAGTATCTATGGCTAAAGATGATTTATTCGTGTAATTAACAAATATCTACCTCGTATATATATCAATTATTTTTGTAAGCTACCTGTCAAAATCGTTCTGTAAATATATTATCAAGTTCTTTCGGGAGTATAGCGAACTGGAACCTCCTGTGACAAATAAATGGCTTTAAATAAAAATATTTAAGGAGGATGACAAAACAAGTAAAACTTATAGTAGTGTATATAAAATTAGGTTTTTGATTAGCTTCACGGTGTATCCCGCACATAGCAGGGTAAACAGAGGGAACCTAGTGTTAAGACACTCAGTTCTCCACTTTCCGTTCTTTGGCGCCAGAGCGCAGAAATGAAAATATTAAATAAATAATCATTCCCTGAGTGGAGATCGAACTTACAACCATCGCGTTATAGTTACACCCTTATGCCGGCCTGACTACCTCTTTATTATTTGACGAATTTCTTTTTACTCACGTCTAAAAAGCTATAACATTATTTTACGTCGACATTTAGAACGTTTGGTCAGGCCAGGTTAGAGGCCGAGCGAGGTGACGCGTCCATCAACTTTGTCAACTATCACGGCCATTGCCTAAATTGCCTTCCCTTTGAGACTTTTTCAAACAAGCTAAGGTAACACTATCAACTTGTAATAAAAAGATTTATTTAGGAAATTATTAATTATTTTGCATTATTTTTAAATTATTTTCAATGTTAATATTATTAATTGGGTAGTCTACGGGATTCGAACACGCATTACTAGTAAGTATGCTGTTATAGATCATTTGGATCATAGGGAGAAATTATTTTCAAATCAATAGAGAAAGCATTTTACATGTGATAATGATATACTTAATAATAATAAGAATATATTGTCAAAAATATATTAACTTCAACTTATTATATATCACGCTGTATCCCGCAAACTATGAAACTAGAAAAAAAATACTTTTATGAGTATTACAGAAACTGATTAGTTGATTTCAGTCATGGCGCAGGAACACAGAGTGTGACTGTAAACGCGACTGGTCGTAGGTTCGATCCCCACTCGGGGAAATAAAATATTTATTTAAATTTATATTTCCATTTCTTCGCTCTGGTGTCCAGGCACAGATCGGCGTTGAGATTCACGACTCCTCACGCAATACAGCGGAAAATGGGAAAAGGATTGTCTTAACACTAGGTTCCCTCTGCCTAACCTGCTGTGTTTGAAATACACCACAAGGCTGATTTAATTAACACGTTTAACATGTTCTAACATGAAGTAACGGGACACCTGTAGCATAAACTAATATTGATCATTTTTCATTCTCATATAACATGTCAATAGAAGTCAAGATTTTAATCGACGCATATATAATGTAGTTTTAATAACAGTTTTTGTTTCCCCGCAAGTGACATTAGCTATTTTATTCGTAAATAAAAGTTATAAGTGTACTCTTTACTTTTTACTTTTTATTTCTATAAGCTCATTATGCTTAATTTTGTATTTTAAATAGTATTATATATTAGATTTTTAAGCATTATAATTTTAAGTTTTATAATCTTTTATTATAACATTAGTGTTTTTTTAGGGTCCAGTACCTCAAAAGGTAAAAACGTAATTCTTATTATCTCTGTTATCCGTCTCTTCATAATGAAAACCTACTCGTATATGGTTTGGGGGGACCTACAATTACGAAATTTGGCAAAAAAGTGAAAACTGGCAGTATAAATAAGGGAAAAAGAATCTACAATTAATTACAAAAAACCGAAAATTCATAGACATTTCATAGAAAAAAATCCTCACAAACTTATCAATGTAGTTCATTTCATACAAACAGAGTGCATACGCCCGCAAACTTAAGTTAACTTAAGTTTGCCAAATCCTAAAGTTGTACTTCCCGTTGTTATACAATCCGGAAATTGGTACGGAAGCTTTGGTGCACGCAGCCGATTTTTTTTATTTCCCTCTAGGTGTTACATATTATATGAAATGAATATAAAATATACCTTTAGTAGGATATCTCAAGCTCACTCGACATAAAAATTTTCGTAAGCAAAATAAATAAAAATATATAGAATCTATCTATAACAGAAATCTTACGTTAGAACAACCACAATCATTATTGCTTTTCAGAAGTTATTATAAGTCATTTTCAGAATAAAATGTCGCGTGTACAATGTTATTATTGCTTGAAGGGAACTACAGTTCAAACTTTTTTAGTTCCAAGTACCCTTTACTAAAAGTTTTTAGTATATGCATATACTCGTACATAGAATTATGAATGAGTAACGTAAATATAAATAAAACGATTCAAAATTAATGTTAAAAATAAAAAAAAACTACTACTTTACTGTATTTTATTTTAATATTACATTCATAAATTTGACATTATTTAAAGCTTAATTTAATCGGGATTCTCTAAGCTTTCTCTTTTTAATCGAATAAATATCGTTATCGTAAATAAAAATTTTCAAATCAAGCCGAATGTAGGTTTGTTTGTATAACAAAATAAAAGAAATCCCTGTAATTGTTGAACTTTGAAGGTGAAATAAAAGGTCGTAAGATCGATATTTGTTGTTTAGTTATATGAACCACTGCACCAATTTAAACAGTATAATTTAAAACATTTTAAATTTAAATTATAATTAATATACATTGTATTTCAATTCATTATCAAAATTTAAAATTTAAAAAAGCTTACGCTGTATCCCATCTGTAATCTTATAGATATCAGGGTAGGCAGAGGAAACTAAGTATCCGTTCACTCCGTTTCCAAATTTTCTGGAAATCAATCGTGATGGAACAGATATTGTCTTGTTAACAGAGCGAGGAAATGAAAATAACCCATTCTCCCAAACAGGAATCGAACCTACATCCGTGGAACCACAACGATTTCCATTTCATAATAAAATTATATTTTTTTTACATTTCGAGGTAAAAATTCAAAAATAAAATATAACACAAACCTATATTGAATACAAATGAAAAGACTCCGGCTTGGAACAACGGAGTTGCTATGAAAATAGTGAAGCGCTGTGAAATGAAACGAGGATGAAAATGTGATGCGGCACTGTCACCAGCACACAAAGTTGAAAAATGGTTTAGGCTTCTGCATGGCAAATAAAATTTTCCGATTTTCCTTGTGTACTGGGTATACTCTATTTTAGGTCTATTTGTTGAATCCGGATTTTAAATGTTTGTTGACGATGCGTTTATTGTTGTTTTACTGATTTTATTTCTATCATTGTTTTTTTTTCAGTTTCAAGGTAAACATAGGGAAGCTAGTGTTAAAACACTCCGTTTTCCACTTTCTGTCGAATTTTTGAGCAATTGCGTATAAATAGTAAAACTATAAATAACTGGCACTGGCTCGAACTCATAACCGTTATTTTTATAGAATGCTATATTGTTCATTTACACCTGTAGATAATGAAACGATTACATTAAAAAAATTAAAACATAATTATTCACGCGTACAAGTAAGTATTTGTGATAAGTTTCTACGGTTAGTTAGATTTTGATGGCTAATAAATAAATAAATAAAATATAGATAAATAAATGAAAAAAAAAGAGAGAATGCAAACTTACATCATTTAAATCATAAATCCAGTATAAACCATATGGAAATACTCCTGTATCTTCCATCCTGCACTGTAACTTTCTTTCATAAGAATATAGATTTCTCATCAACCACTTCTTCTTTAGACACCTTCTTTATTAACCGCAACCGGAACCGCATATTTAACACTGAATTATATACACAAATATGCACGTAAATTTCACTTTTGCTATTATTAATATATCTTTTATTATAATTATTTAATAAATATAACTAAATATAGGTTTTAATTAATTTTAATACATAATTTTATATACAAAAGTAGGGATTAAGTATTAAAATTTTTAAGGTATATTTTTTATTGTATGTAGAATTATATGAGGCTTTATACAGTTTATTTATATACGTCAAAATAATGTTTTTACATTATTGCATAATTATATTTAGAAATTAGGTTAAATTTAGCTTCTAGGTTCGATTTTCTGTGAAATTTGCCAATCGATGATAAACCAATCTCTAGAGGTGGCCGTAAGCCTGAATGCCAGAGTGTATTGCCCTAACTACACAAATTACCTTCTAAATTACCTTATTTTTCATATTTTACTATGCCTATATCTTTAAATAGTTAAATATTTCTTTAATTTCCTTGATTACACAATTAAAGTACTTAAAAAATATTTAATATCATCGGTTTCTCCGAAAATAATTTTATTTGGACATGCTTTTTTCTAACATTGTTTTTATAATTAAATTCACTATCATATATTATTTATTTCTTAATGTACAAATACTCGTATATATATAATTATTGTTTTTCACTAAATATATGTATTTTCAACTGAAAACTAAATAAAATCATAAAGTAAATATGTCAATAAACAGACAAATTTTCGAATGTTTGTCTCCATTGATGAATTTACTTTAGCTAACGAGATAGTGCCCCTGCTAAATGAATTACTGATAGCACTGCACTGAAATGGCGCGAGGTACAAATTTTTACATTTACATATTTTCATATTCACCAGAAAAACTTTTTCATTATATTATTTTAATTATAATTTAATATTTCAACTTCATTTGTAATTTTCATATTTTACACGTTCTAGGCATGCCCTTGCCGAACTTATAGCAGACGCTAAGGTCAACTATTAATTAACTCTAATGCGATTACCTTAATTATAAACTGTGTATTCTGTCTGTTCATTGGATCAACAAACTTATATAAAAAAGTAATATATTTAAGCAATGTTAAATATTTATGTGTATAACATATAACATTTCTACATTTAAATAATGACCTTATTGTATTTATATAGAAAAATAAAATCAGATTTCTCATTTTCTACATTTTGTATTTAATTTAAATTATTTGTATATAACAATAGAATTTACACAATTAACTATTGTTTTACAATTATTATCTCATTCATTCATTATTAACAAACTTCTATACACTTGTGAACAATACATAAAGCGAGACATTGCAATTTTTTATTCTTTTGTTTCATAGAAACTTTGAAACTTAGAACTTATAAATTCAATACGATCGAAAGTTTACCGCGTCAATGACGTCACCTTTATTAGAGAAACTACGAATTTATGTGGTCGGGCAAGCTGGCCCGGTCGGGACTGACTGCCAAACCCATAATCCGTTAAGCCCACCCTTCAATGATCATTTGTTTGTGATATAAATAAAAACACTGACTTTTAGTGTAACTTTTGAACTAACAAACTTTAAATTTTCGTATAGAGGTAGTGCCGGTGGGACACTACGCGCTGCACTGGGCGGGAGCGCGCGCGGGCGCTGTGTGCCCGATGTTAGCGCCACGCCGCCTCAGCCACGACTGCCGGCATGGAAATTCGATTTTTCTGACGTTTCCTCCGCGCCTTGCTGTACGATCGAACTGCACGTCACATGGACGGATGGATGGATGGACGGCTTCAACGATTTTGATTTTGCCAAGTCATTTCTTAATAATTATCAAAGAAAATCAAAATCTGAGTTTTTGTGTAAATTTTGTTTTTAATCATTTAGTTTTGGCTATCTTTAAATAGTAATATATGCCGAATTTACAAATAAAACACTATATTTTATTTTTAATAAAAATCTAACAGTAAAACAGCTTAATTATTTACATATTAATAACATAATAAATGCTACAATAATATTTTATTACAGAAATCCTATTAAATATTAATGAAATTGCAACTTGCGCGCACTAAATGTGGAAATAAGCGCTATTTCTTATGGTTTTTGAAGCAATGAAAAAATTATAATTTTTTTCTCGACTCGAATCGTCGGGTGTAATAAATACCAGCAGCAATCGTTAAAGCCATATTCGGGAAATAAGTATAATTTACATCACGAACGTTTCCAGATTTCTGAACGTAAAAACGGTACCGTAATTGGTGTTTTGTTTCTCGTTAAATATTCAACCGCACTCAACATCTACATTTGCTCTTATTTAATTTTCTAATAGCGAATGTGATTTAAAATTGTTTTATTTAATAAGGATTTCTAGTTTCATAGTGTAAAAGTTTTTTTTAAACTTCATTTGAACTTTTCCAAAAAAAATTACTTTTTCCTATGAACCTGTAAACTTTAAGAAAAAACCCCATTTTCCCTTCTATCACAGATTGATAGGAACCCTGAAATTTTAAAGGATTGTTTGAAGACACAGGTCCAACACCTACAGCCCTTAGAGAATATAAAAATATTTTGCTGTAACACACCAGTCGAGATTAATCTCTAAGTAACCCAATATGTAATTTCCCAGCGCTTTTCGATGGCTAATATGTAAGAATAGAAGGGAGAAGAATGGGAATCTATGCTGATACTCTTGAATGGATAAACTGGTGAATGGGTTATATAATGAAACTAACGGACGTCTGCCATTTTTATACTCTCAGTTTAAAAAGTTTACCGTTACCGTTTACCGTTACTCTTCTCCCGCTATATATGGGACACAGCGAGAACCTGAACGTAAGAACTGGTAAGAACTTTTTTAACACGGCGTTGAGCTTCGCTTGTAAGCACAAAAAATTTCAAAAACTGGGGTAGGTGGTGAACGGAGTGACTAGGCACTCTATACCTACCCTGGAGAGATAGAGCTCGAAGCTAAAAAATACTATCCCCATTAAATCAAACACAAAAAATCAATAAACACATTAACAAAGCAATATTCCTTAGAAGCATATAATTTAAGGCACTCACGCCGAGTGGCATTTGTTAAATGTCTCTCTAATAACTATTATAGATAATAGTGCCTCAACACTACTTTTATAAAGTATAATCTTCGTAGCATTTACTAAGAAAACGGCTGCATACAAACATGATATAGGTCAAATGCTGTTGAGCTAGTTTGACCCCACTATTGTGGCCTTATAATAGCTGTGTCTTTATTATATCTATCTACCTGCTAACAATGGGTTGTGTTAAATTATGAAAAATAAAAAAAATATCTAAAAATAACGTCTTCATGTAAGAGTTTTTCAAAGAGGAATATCTTTAATCTGTCTCTGCCTGTGTGACGGTTTTAGATTCGATTCTTACTCTGGAGAATNGTTTCTCGTTAAATATTCAACCGCACTCAACATCTACATTTGCTCTTATTTAATTTTCTAATAGCGAATGTGATTTAAAAATGTTTTATTTAATTAGGATTTTAGTTTCATACTGTAAAAGTTTTTTTTAAACTTCATTTGAACTTTTCCAAAAAGTTTTACTTTTTCCTATGAACCTGTAAACTTTAAGAAAAAACCACAATTTTCCTTCTATCATTCATAGGAACCCTGTATGTTGAAAGATTGTTTGGGGACACAGGTCCAACACGTACAGCCCTTAGAATATAAAAATATTTTGCTCGATCGATTTAATCTCGACAGATCGACAGATTTTCGATGGCTAATATGTAAGAATAGAAGGGAGAAAAATGGGAATCTATGCTGATACTCTTGAATGGATAAACTGGTGAATGGGTTATATAATGAAACTAACGGATGTCTGCCATTTTTCTAGTCTCAATTTAAAAAGTTTACCGTTACCGTTTACCGTTATTCTTCTCGCACTACATGATTTGCTACTTATACTTTGATCTCAGTAATTGGGGCATGGTACCAGTGTGGTTAGCTAAGAGTGTTGAGAGGTGTTCACCTTTGAACATCACCTGTAAGCACAAAAAAAATCGAAAACTGGGGAAAACTGGTGAACGAAGTGACTAGGGACTCTATACTTACCCTGGTGTACGAGCTCGAAGGTAAAAAAATACTATTAAAAAAATATTATCCCCATTAAACGTAGCACGAAAAATCTATAAACACATTAACAAAGCAATATTCCTTCGAAGCATATAATTTAAGGCACTCACGCCGAGTGGCATTTGTTAAATGTCTCTCTAATAACTATTATAGATAATAGTGCCTCAACACTACTTTTATAAAGTATAATCTTCGTAGCATTTACTAAGAAAACGGCTGCATACAAACATGATATAGGTCAAATGCTGTTGAGCTAGTTTGACCCCACTATTGTGGCCTTATAATAGCTGTGTCTTTATTATATCTATCTACCTGCTAACAATGGGTTGTGTTAAATTATGAAAAATAAAAAAAATATCTAAAAATAACGTCTTCATGTAAGAGTTTTTCAAAGAGGAATATCTTTAATCTGTCTCTGCCTGTGTGACGGTTTTAGATTCGATTCTTACTCTGGAGAATTATTATCATTTCCTAATAAGGGTAACAAAACAAAAACAGGTTTGGCTTCATAGGGAGTACTGTTGTCATCTTTGGGCTGGTGTACTCCAGTATTAGATTAAATCATTTAATCGCATACAACGTAGTTTTGTGGATGAATGATCTGTAAGAGTCCCGACACTTTACTTTTGCATTGAGACATCTCCTGGCTCTGCCTCATAGGGAGTATTCTGAGCAACTCATTGACCTGGTACCTGCCTAAGAAATTTCTAATACCACAATACGTCACAAAGTCAGCTTAAAGGCCGCGCGCACTTCTATCTACTCTGGGGTTAGCGTCTGGTCTGGTGTTAGCGTCTGGTCTGGTATTAGCACATACCATCAGGTGATCGACGTGCTTATTTGTCTTCGTCTTTTCCGTAAAAAAAAACACTATTCATCTTATTTAGCAAATAGGATAAAAGCTTGTAAAAATGCACTTATATACGCTTGCATTTACTTATGTTACATACAAAAGTAGCAAGCTAGTTTAGTAATTACTTAGTTTTGTACAACGTCTACTTACATTTAAGCCTTTAATTCATATTCATATAATAAAATAGCATAAAGTTAAGCTATATTACCAGAATACATTTGATGTTCTGGTATTTTAAAGTTAGAAATATTTTAAAGTAAGATTTTCCTATTGTAATTATTGTTGTTTCTCATTTTGTATTTACGAAAATCATAGTTAGAAGAACAATTCTTGAGATACAGACAATAAACAATACGATATCCGTTGTCATATTTCATAAGTTATTTATTACATATGAAATCGCTTTTGTGTTTTAGGGTTTCGTATTTCAAAATCAAAAAACGAAACCCTTGTGGGATCAATTTGTTGTCTGTCTGTCCATCTGTTACGATACATTTATTACGATCGCGTGGGAGGTATCAAACTAAAATTAATAACAAATATCCTGGTTTACAGTCCCTTGGGGCACAGAAAAACAATCAAACTTCTAAGTTAATAGATACGAAGGTAAACAAAACTTATAGAATACTTCCCGAAGACAAATTACAGAAAAACAAAAAAAAATCCAAGAAAGTGAAAATTTATAGATATATTACAGAAAAAAATAGCTAGATATAAAGTTCGCAAAGTCAAGTTTGTCAACGTTTATAAGTAGTACTTACCGTTGGCGTACAATCTTAAAATTAGTACGGAACCATCGATATGCGAGTCCGACTCGGATTCGACTGATTTTAAATTCAATTTATATAAATTTTGTTATTCGACGGTGCTCATAATGTTGTTAAATATGGAGTTAATAATACGGAGAAATAATAACTGAGTAGAAGATGTTTGGAATAATTTTCAATGCATTATTTTTCTAAACATACTTATTTAGATATCAGAGGCCAGTCGTGGCGCAGAGGCACAAAGCATGACTAAAAGCGTACAGGTCGTATGTTTCATTCCCACTCGTGTAAATGATATATTATATATTTTCATTTCTTCGCTCCCTTATCGAGACAAAGCGCGACGTTAAGTCCCGCTACTCTAAACGCAATACCTCCAAAATTTGGCGGAAAATAGAGTACATAAAGTACACAAGGTTCCTTCTGCCCAGGGTGGTGGCAAAAGGAACCTTGTGCAGGATACAACGTGAAATAAAAAAAAAATCGTTAAGATAAAATAAGTGAAAATTCAAGTACTATAATAATACTTCAATTAACCTAACTCTGAGGCTCTCGTGGCGTATACCTCGGGAAGCCGGGACCGCTAAAAGCCATTGGCAGCTATCCAAACATCGTGTACGACAGACCTAATATACATTCAAAGAACTAAATATATATTTAATGAGAGTGTAAAAGAGAATTCGAAACTAGATATAGAATATAGAAAGAAATAAGTAAATCGTTAATCGTTTCCCGTATATTTTATGTTACATATAGAGTATATAAAAACTAGTTGTTGCCGTGGTTTGTTAGCGTGGACTTTTAGATGTAAAATGAAAAAAAAAAACATTTTTCCCTTTCCCGTAACAATTTAAAAAAAAAACTTTTAAAGTTAGGTTTTTTACTTAAATTTGTTTTGTCGGTCAATCAAAGGAAGCTTTTAATACATTATAATTACAGATAAGCTTTAGATGGTGTATTCTGTAAATGTTGATTATTTGGCATGGGAATAAAAAACTTATTATAAACGCATAATTATAATTTATAGTTATTATCCCAGTTATAATTATTATATCATACTGATATTTGGAAATTATATTCAGGTTATATATATGAAATATGTATGGAATATTATGGTACCATCGTGCTGGTAATGATGATGGAACCTTGGACTGTCTACTAGTGATCATATCGAGTTTATATTCATTCTTCTTATTAATGTGTTCTGTTAAAAAAAAAAATCATATTTTTCATTTATTTTCGATTAATTTATATTGTAGCAAATATGTAACTACTTTTATCTATTATTATATGACAATTGTCGGCCATGACAAAGCTCGAAACTATATATAGTAAAGCTTTTATTGTTACATCAATTCAGTTATTGAATGCACTTCATTTTGATTTTTCAACAGGCTGAATAGTCAAATAACAGGAACTAGATGTGAATGTTTACAAATGTTTGTTTAAATTTACTATTTTGCTAACTTTACGCATTTCTACACCCTTTGGCTAGTGGCTATCGGATCTATGTCTTTCTAATAAATACAGACACTCTGTGGGTTTGATTCCCACTCATGGGAATTAATTATTTTAGGGTACAGAATTAGTACTAATATAATATTTAAACTAACAGATATAAGTATATACTATGCAAAAAATATAAATATGTTTGTTTAAATGTATTCAATTTCTATAAAAAATATTTGCTCCAGTTTTTTCATAAATTGACTCGATAAAGTAAATAAACTGTTTATAAAGTGGAGTTAAATAAAAATCAAATAACGTTTCTATTTGAAGAAGATTTATTTTTTCACATTCACTTTTATATTTAACTAGTCGTCGCCCGCAACTTTTTTCCGTCAAATTTTCAAATAGTAAAACGGAAAATTCCGTTTCCGTTTAAACATTTCCTTCACGATATATCACACACATAGCACGATAGACACTCCGTTCTCATTAAGATATTTCCGTTCTCCACTTTCCACAGAATTCTCGAGGCATTGCGAGCGACAAAATGAAAATATTAAATATTTCTTAAAACTTCTTTCTTCTTTCAAAATATATACAAATATAATATAAAATATAAGTAATAAATAAAATAATCAAGCACCCTCCACGTCGTACACCGCCACTTGAAAGGTAATTCCACTAATTTGTATGTTCCAGTAAACTGAGGTGGTTAGTACAAGTCAATCTCATGTCGAGTTTACGTTGCCCGTTGAGAATGTATATGGATAATTGTTAAATATAATTATAAGATCGATAGGTTTATCCTTTTTATAATATTGATAAAAATATAGAGGCCAGTATTAACGCAAAATATGACTAAGAGCTAGATTGTGGGTTCGATTCCCACTTGATTAAATTAAATATTTACTATGTCTTCAATACGCAATGCCTCCAAAATTCGTCGGAAAGTGGGGAACGTAGTGTCCTAACAATAGGTTTCCTCTGCGAACCTTGTCGTGTGCGGGATGCAGCGTGAAGCTGATTTGATTTGATTTTTTTTTAGCATCACGCTGTATCTCACATACAGTGGGGTAGGCGAAGGGAGTGTAGTGTTCAAACACTCTGTTATCCACCTTTTTGCCGAACTCTAGAGGTATTGGTAATATATGTTGAATACAGGATAAATATTATACTATTTCTATATAAATATATTTTTAATAAGTTTTTGCAAATAGTATGTAATTTGGTGTAACATATTGTATGTAAATACGTCATATATTGAATTAAAAAAAATAAAAGGACTCATTAAAAGCGAAAATAATCTTTCCAAACATTAACTTTTTTAAAATAAATGCAATTATCTCGTTAATTATGAATGTTTACTATCGAAAACTATATTAACCTAAGTCAATATTAAAAAATAATTCAATGCCAACTTCCCTATATTTAATTCAATTTAGACACGCCCAAGTAATTTGAACCAGCGGTGTAAATGAAATTTCATTTAAGTTGATGAATTTTTTAAACTGCAGCCCGTCGGTACTCCGATTTGTAAGTCAAATATGAACTGTAATGAGAAAAGTATGGGAAATCAAGTGATTATTCATAAGGAAGTAATACTATAATCTATAGCATATAGTGTTTATGGAATCTACTTAAGTTAGAGTTTCTTTGCCTGTATCTCCTCATGAGCTCAACCATTTGAACGGGCTTTTTTCAAGTCAAAATTGCACATTTTTTTTTGGTTATTTTGTTTTGCATTTTTTTCTACTTTTATGACATGTCCAAGTAAATGTTAAGCATTTTTATGGAATAAAGATATTTTGACTTTGACTTTGACTTTTAGGCCACTGCGTTCCCATTGAGACACTTTCGTGCCCCATATTTCGCTGAATTTTTAAGGTATTAAGTGTTGAATCGCGGAACACAACGCTACGTTTTACCTTGTTACCAGAGCGAAGAAATGAATATAGAAAATTTTTCATTGCCCCGAGTGGAACTTGAGCTGACAACGGTCGCATTTACTCACGCTTGAGCCCCTGCGCCGCAAAGGCCTCTAATATATCTTTCTATAACTAAATAAGTTATTACTCGTAAATCGATAAAGCATTTTAAAGTGTTTCTGAAGCACAATTTATTATGAATAATATATAATATTTAACAAAAAAGAACGAGAAAAGAGAACTCTCATCAAACTGCCCTTGAAGTGTAACCTTACCAATAAAAAAAAGAATCCTAAAAAATACAGGGGAATTGATAACCTCCTCCTTACAAAAGTCGGTTAAAAATGAAAAAAAAAAATTTAAAAAATTGGAAAATTCACGTACAAAACTACTGATATCGATTTACCTGACTAAAAAATCAACCCATTACTCTTTCACAGTTTTATTCCATTTACAATCTCCTCTGTTCCGAACATCTCCCAAAGGATTGTCGATTGCAAATGTTTATTTAATAACTAACGAGACTATGCTGTACTTGCGAGTGCATAGTGGATCGAGTGAAAACTTTTAATGATTTAACTTACACGCTGTTTCACGGTAATATTTATTTAAAACGTTCACTGGATAGCCTTTTCTCTTTTTCGTACAGAGATAGAAATTATTGATAGAAAAAAAATCTATTTTACAGTACAGTTGTACAGTATATGTAATATAACGTTTTGTGGCAATATTTGAATATGCATGTGTCCCCATATTGGTGATTTTTAGACGTTCCGTTTTCATTTTTCCGCTGATTTCTGAAGGAAATGCATATTGAGTGGCGTAACTCAACAACGTTCTTTGCCTCGACGCCAATGAAATATAAAATATTTCATTTTGTTCGAGTGAGAATCGAACCCACTACCTGACGTGTTCACATGTTTGTGCCCCTGCACCGCAATAATGATTTAATGCAAGACTAAACTACTAATAGCATACAATTTTAAAAAATAGTTTTTTAAAAAAACGTAATTTAAAAAATCCACGCACGTTGAAGGCTTTTCAAATTTTTAGCAAAAAATTAAATTCGCTAGCTAATGAGGTGTTAACATTAAAATTCGTTTAAAACGAAACGAAAAATATCGTATAAGTAGAATAAAAACATAGTTATATAGTATAGTATTTGCGATTTAAATATTTAATAATAGGAAAACCGAATTGTATATATATCTTCTAGAATCGCAATATATGGATGTGTGAGTGAACGAGTTGTAAGCATACTGTCAAATAGCACACACTTACACTAAATATGAACTCACACAAATGCAAAGCTTAGCTTAGACCTCGCAGACTGTACTTCTATAAGGATTAATATTTTAAATGCCATATACTCACATGAGGTAGTCGCTACAATTTAGATAGATAATCCTTATTAAAGCTAGAATGTTGTAAATCCTTACGCATTCGTAAGGTTTCGTTACACTTGCATATAATGCACACGCTACTACTATATAATAGGATTTAGTATGCATGGGTGACCAATTGCGGTATTAGGGGCATTTGTGAGCTTATAAGTGAGGTCTTAGAGGGATTCTCAAAAATTAAGTATTTAAAATTTAATTCTTCTTGCTTGTAAAGAAATTAAATAAATTTTAATATATCTAAGCTAACTTTATTAACTTTCCTGGCGTAGAGAGTTTACGATTATTTTTTATATATATTTTTTATAGGATAAAAGAAGTAATTTCGATTTCCACTTTCTTAATCACAAAGTCGTTTCTACAGTTCTAAAATTTAGACAAATCATAATTATTGCAATAGTCATAGTCATAGTAATGTCTCAACACTAAATTTTTCATATACCGTGCTGTAAAAAAATTACACTATTTAAAATTAATAACGGAAAATAAAATCACTAGTATTCCGTGTAAAATTCAAAAACAACTAGAAGTCAGAGAGAGGTAAAATGGGAAAATATATTATTAACGATATATAAAGGCATTAATATCGATTACCATATATGGTGCTGCCACTGGCTCCAATAAATCGTCAATTAAAGTCAATATCGGTTATATGTATGTAAATACATTCAGAACGTAACTCGATTGCATATGAAATGCGCTTAACGTTTTTTGTTTGCTGTACGACTACGGTACGATATATTCATTAACTATGAAACGTTCAGGTGTGATGGGCGAAAAGTTTTGAGTTTCCCACTCATGAAAATTAATATTTAATATTTGTATTTCCTTGACCTGGTAACGAAACTAAGCATGGTGTAGAGTTTTGCGACTCGAAACGCAATTTCTCCAGAAGTCAGCGGAGAGTAGGAACCGGAAGAATTTTAATGGGAACGAAGTGTCTCAACACTAGGTACCCTCTGCCTACACTGCTATACAGATGAGGCTAATAAATACATTTCCAAAAAGTAGTTTAATCGGTAGAGTTAATAAGCGATTAGTAGATATACTAGAAAAAATTGAGACAGATCCTAATCAAAACCTCTAACTAATTTCTTAAAAAATATTTATTATAGTTTTATCTACTAAACAAACATTTTTTACTGTTAATTAATATTATTCTTTTTTTTGAGGCCGTCGTAGCTTAAGGGCAGAAGAATGTGAATGTAATGCGAAGGTTGGGGGTTCGATCCTCACTCGATGAAAGGAAATATTTATTTCAATTTATATGTCCATTTCTTCGCTTTGATGTCTAATCAATAGCGCGGCGTTAAATTCCGCCACTCAACACGCAACGCCTCCAAAATTCGGCGGAAACTGGGGCACGTAGGGTAGCCAGAGGGAACCTAGTGTTAAGACAAACACTAGGTTCCCTCTGGCTACCCCACAGTGTACGGGATACAGCGTGAAGCTGTTTTTTTAATGTTTTTGTATATAATTTAAAAAATTAAAAGTCGTACACTGTAAACAGCCTTGTATCGTACGTACGTATCGCAGAACAGTATTATGATCGCGTTTCCGTTATTTGATTTCACTTAACGTGAGTTCCGTTGTTTCCATGGAAATTTAGAAATATAAACGAATTTTAGCTGTAATAAAATACAATGTAACGGCGTGTTTACTAAATATTTGTATTAGAATATTATTAGAATTAAGTCATTCTTTTCTGTTCTATTCTTTTCGCCAAATTCCAAGATATGGCGAGTACAGTGGCGGTTGATTTTGTATTGCAAGGCCAAAAAACCATTTAAAATATAATTTTTCATAGTTTTCGATATACGATTGTGTCTCCATTAGGGGGAACAGGGTTTAGGTAGTTTACGTAGTGTCTCAAATTCGGAGAGAAGGCGGAGAGTAGAGTATCTTAACATTAAGATTAGAAGAATTTACATACAGGTACTGGCCTGTGTGCCCCTGGCACCAATAACTACAATATTATTAATTTAATTCGTTTTTTTTTCTTCACGCTGTAACCCACATAAAATATAGCAGAGTAGGCTGAGGGAACCTGGGAATCTGGTGCCGAAAATACAACGCTTTGCCTCGTTACCAAAACGAGGAAACGAAAATATCAAATATTTAATTTCCACGAGTGGGAATCGAACTCACAACCTGTCGCACTTACAGGCTTAACTGGTCCCACTACGCCACCACTTCTCTTCAATTCTTAATTCGTTCATTAAATAATTAAATGATTTATTAATATAATAATAGACTTAGCTTGTTAGTCCTACTATATTATACAAATAGCATAATACGCAATACTGCTGTCTCTAATCCGTTCATTCCCGATGCGGTATGGTTGATTAATAATAAATTGTTATATAGGCTGTTTGTGGTTAAATCTAAAATTAATAGATATAGAATTAATGTTAAATCAAATCAGCTACACGCTGTATACCGTACATAGCAGGGTAGGCAGAGGGAACCTAGTGTTAAGGCACTCCATTCTCCATTTTCCACTAGATTCTGGCATTGCGTGTTGAAAAGCGAAACTTTTTTGTCTCGACACCATAGCGAAGAAATGAAAATATATTTTTTTAATAAATATTTCATTTTCTTAACTGGGAATCGAACGTGCAACCTCCATTAATCGTAATATTAAATTATTCAGAGCCGTTTGCACAGCGGTGGGTGTAATATACGATTCATGGTGTTTACAAACGTCGATCCCGATCAGTTGCGTGAAAATTTTATGTACAAATACATTGGTGTTATATTTAAAACTTTATTTTTGTAGTTTTTGCTTGTTGTAGTGATATAAAAAGCACAGAAATTGTAACATGCGGGTTACAGCGTTGAAATAAAATCTTTTTATTTATATCAATACATTAGATTATTTATCTTTTTATTATTTATATTTTTATTATATTATATCAATAATTACAAAATAAAGGATTAAATACGAAAATAAACTTGTTTGGACATCAAATTTTCACACAACTGATCGGGATTGATGTTTGTAAACACTGTGAATCGTATATTACATCGCTGTATAAACTCTTAATTAAACATTTAATAGGATTAATGCTATGTGATAAGCTAATAATGCATTTTGTTTGTTTTATATCAATATATTTAATTAATATTATTAATTGATTATATACTAAATAATTTATCGTATATGTATGTATGTAAATAATGATACTTCTTGAAGTGTGGCCGCCCCCAGTTTCAATTCGCGCCCTCGTGCCCACAGCGCCATCTCGAGTTCCGCAACTCTGCACGCAATATTTCGAAAATTTGGGGGGTGCAGTAGAAGGGATCTGTTCACACTAGGTTCTCTCTTATAAAACTTAAAATATAAAACTTATTCCATCAAGCAAAATATTAATTAAGAATTTGTTATACAAAAGAAAAACCATTATTACCAACTATTTTTAATAAAAAATCTTTAAAATGAAATATATATTATTTTTCTTTAATTTATAAAAAATTAGCTACCCCTTTTTAAAGTGATGTGCGAACCTGTCGTCGCTTCACAGATTTGAGAGTTCACGTGCGCATTTCACAGATCACTAAACTTATTTAATTTTTCAGGGACCGCAGCACAATGAGCTTCCGTTTCGCGGACACAATAGCCAAATGCATTGAGCTGATGAAAATTGTACATTACGTGATTAAAACGGCTATAGTTTCTATCTATCTATAAGAGGGGTAACTAGAGGGAACCTGATGTTAAGGCAGCCCGTTCCCCACTTGCTCCCAATTTTTATGACGGAGTGGTGGAACTCAAGGACGCGTAGTTTTGTTACCAGTGCGAAAACCTGATAAAGTTTATTCTGTCAAATGGGCACAGAACCCACAACCATTGAGCACTGTTTCGCTAAGCCAAGATGGTGTGAACTATAGTTTAGTATCATAATGTTAGTAAAAAAAGCCTATATTGTTTTCCATTGCTATCTTCTTCTATATATATAAAAGGACTTGTCCTCACTGACTGAGGACGACCGTAAGACGCGCGCACGGCCGTAACCGCTGTGCGTAGAAACGTGAAATTTGAACAGATGTTTACTTTCGTAATCTGGACATCCACTAAGAAGGGAATTTGAAAAATTTTAACCCTAAAGGGGTGAAATAGGGGTTCAAAGTTTGTATGGATAATTTTGTAAATCGGCACCGATTTTTATAAAATTTGAAATTTANACCGATATTTCTAAGCCTAATAACACTATTATGCTTATTATTTTAAACGCATTTTATTTCATTTTAGGGTTCATATACCTCAAAATATAAAAACGAAACCCATATAGGAATGACTATTCTTCTATCTATCAAGACTCTCCAAATTTCATTATTATCATTATTTATTTCATAAAATAGCTATCTGTGCTTAAAAATAAATAAAAATTGTAATATATAAACTGTTAAAACTAATAGAGAGGTAAAATAAAACTGGCATTTCGTTTAAACTCTAGTAGTTTCATAAATTGAACCATTCAAAGGTGAAACAGTATTATAATTTCATATGACATTTTAAAAGTCACGAAAGAGTCTATTGATATATAAAATTCTTAGTATTTCATGTTTGGTTCCATTTAGTTTAAGCAGCAGAGTTTAGTTTTAAGTTGTTTTTGAACCGTTATTGGGAATTTTCTGTTTATTTTTTTATGTTTATGGGTTTTTTTGTAGTTTTAATATTATTTATTTTATTTTAAGATAATTTTGTTTATCTAAAGTCTCTGATATTTGTAAGGTTTTTATTAATTCATATGACTTTCATCCTATTATTAGTGTTTCTCTTTCCTTACAGTTCTCGAGTCCAATGGACAATATTATCTCTTTATCCTACTAATTTATTTAAAAATTTTCATATTATAAATTTTAAAGTTTGTGAGCTTGTATGTCTGTTCCACTTTCACGCAAAAACTGCTGAACAGATTGTGATGACACTTTACAGTAAGAATAACATTTGACCTACAATTTACAAAAAGATTATGTATAATTAAATTTTTTAAATTTAAATAACTAAGCTATAATTTCAAAATAAATTTAAAATTAAATTTAAAATAACATTTTATTTCAAAAATCGTTAAGTCTAGAATCAACCAAAATTGACATTGTGAAACAATGAAGAGGAATCAAAAAGTCAAAAACCAGATCCACAGTAGGAATCAACAGTTGAGCTGGTTGGTGCTCGAGTCCATCAATCACTGGCGCTGTATCCACGGTTGACTGATCGTTTCCACATCACTATAGAATTACGTTTAGTGTTTTATCTAGAGACGATCGGGTGAGGGTTGGATGGGTCTAACCTTATGAATTCAATTATTTGTTTTTATGTGGGAAACCCTTTTTAAGGTTTTAGGAACTATAGGCATTAGCTTTATCGATGGCGTGTGACTGTAAACGCGACAGTTATGGGTTCGATTCCACCTTGAAGATGGAAATATTTAATTATTAAAAAGAAACATATCCTCGCTCTGGTAAGGGGGCTAAGCGGCGTTAAGTTCCGCTACTCAACACGCATTGTCTCATGAATGTCTCATGAATCTTAACACTAGGTTCCCAGGTAGGCCTTTGCCTACCCTGCTTTGTGCGGGATATTTCGTGAAGCTAAAAAAAGCTACATTAAATTGAATATTTAATACTTATCTATAAGACTACTACATACTACTAATATAAACGCGACTGTTATGAGGTCGATTCCCGTTCGGGGTAATGAATTATTTTATTAAATATCAAAAATAAACTGTAATTTTTTTGTTTATTTTTATAAGTATTTAGTCAAACAATATAATTTTAGCTTCAAAAAAAATATTCCATGATCAGTAAGCCAAGTGAATTTCAAATTAATACCTAATTAGGTTTTCATGTAAACGGACTCGGTAAACGACTTGCTAACTATGAGGTCACCCTTTTTAACTAAATCGATAACGCTGTGGCCGCTGTCACAGATCATATTATAAATCATTAAAATAATTCTAAAAACAAAGGAAAATTATTGAAAAAGCACCATTTTAGAACAGATTTTTTATTTTTAAGGCCTTCTTGGCGCAGTGACGTACCACGTGACTGTAAACACGACAGGTATTGGGTTCGATTCCCACTCGGAGAAATGAATTATATAATATTTCCATTTCCTCGCTCTATGAACTGATGAAAAATTCTTTAGTACGTGAGGAAGGTCGTTAACATTAGGTTCCCACTGCCTAACCTACGAGATATTGCTTGAAAATAATAATTAATTTATCTTTTCTAGCTTCAGTATAATCCTCGAAGTAGTTTTATCTTACAAAGCACCTGTTCATTCTACACCCTCTATAGTAAGCGAATGCGTGACCGACTTGTAATTATTTATGCCTAATTAGCTTGCAACGTAATTGTACGGCGATACGCCTGGTTAATGACGTCATATCCCTTCTCGAGAATATTAACTAACACAATTTTAATTAAAACTAATTTTTGTAAAATATTATTTTAAAATTAAATTCTATACTTTTTTAACTTATTGAAAAAAAATATCAGCTTCACGCTGTATCCCGCATGCAGCAGGGTAAGTAGAGGAAAACTAGTATTAAGACAACCTTCGCCCACTTTCTGTTGAATTTTACGAGTCATTACGTGTTGTATGGCGGAACTCAACGCCGGGCTCTTGCCTTGGTGCCAAAGCGGTGAAATGAAAGTATAAGAAAATAATAATTAATTCCCTCGAAATTCAAAAAAACTTAAGTAATTCTAATAAAAATAAAAAAAATATACCTACAATTTAAAAAAATATATATCTTTTATAAAATTATATTATTTTCAATATAAAACAATCAAATAATTTCTAATTAATAAATCCGCCAATGTCACAACAACAAGAACGTTGTATTGTCGCAGCCCTAATAAAATCCGGCCCCATCCGCCCGTTTCTACCAATTACGTCGCGTCTGCCTACAGTTGGTAGCCCTGCATTTTAACGCCATTACACATAAGAGCCTAGCGGAGAGATGCGTGTAGCGGAATG